>DF239610.1:0-48572 GCA_000507305.1 Breviolum minutum Mf 1.05b.01 | reverse complement strand
AAAAAACACATTCCATTACCGGCCTTTGGTATCCACTATTTCCCTATGCAAACGCCTTTCCCCAAAATATGTCCGGCAATTTATTTTAAACTTCTTCCTTTGAAGACCGGACTTTTTCAAAGGGAAGTAGCCTTGTTTCTTTGACAACCGGACTTTTTCAAAAAGAGAAGTAGCTTGTAAGGAAGAATCTTCAATATGAACAAACAGTCTCTCTGTAAAACAGGCCTTTTTCTAAAAGGAAAAGGGAATTATATGAACAGAACTAGTAAGATGGTGACTCTCTTTCAAGAAAAAATACTGACTTAGAAAGAAAGTGGATTATCAGGAAGAATGTTTATTAAGAATGATAAAGTATAAATTGTTCATCAAAAAAAGGACTACTTAAAAAGTTCAGTTGATACATACAGAAAAATATTTCTTTGAATTGAAGACCGGACGTTTTTCGAAGCGAAGTAGCCTTGTTTCTTTGACAACCGGACTTTTTCAAAAAGAGAAGTACGCTTCGTAAGGAAGAATCTTCAATACTGAACAAACAGGCTCTCTGTAAAACAGGCCTTTTTCTAAAAGGAAAAGGGAGTTATATGAACAGAACTAGTAAGATGGTGACTCTCTTTCAAGAAAAAATACGACTTAGAAAGAAAGTGGNACTCTCTTTCAAGAAAAAATACTATTTAGAAAGGAAGTGGATTATTTGGAAGAATGTTTATTAAGAATGATAAAGTATAAATTGTTCTTCAAAGAAAGGACTACTTAGAAAGTTCAGTTGATACATATAGGAAAAAATTCTTTAAAGACCGAACTTGACCGAAAGGAAAAGTAAGTTAGGAAGGGAGAGATTCGTGCAAATGCAAAACAACTTTGATAAATTCGCTCAGTGAAATACAAACAACTGATTAGGTAACATAGTACAAGCAACCTGCAGTGACAACTTATCTTCTGAATTCCTGTAACTCCTCCACGTCAACATGGGAAACAATGCTCTGACACATGAACATCTGCCAAGGAGTCAAAATATTGGTCTTGGGGGGGGGGGCTAGCAAATATTTTGACCTTTTGTATCCTGCCTTTGCATGAGGTTGCCGTTTCTTGCATTATGATCCCAAACAAAAAGATCCACCCAGCGTTTCACTGAGGTATACAGAATGATATCTAAGTGAGAAATCTCTCGAGCATCGTGGCAGATCGGTCTTCCCATTTTCCTGATACCAACCAATACTAAGGGAAAAAGGAAACACTGCCAGTAGCAGCAACTACCTGGTGATTTTGAAGATTCCATCAAATTCTCGGCGCGTTACTGTTCATGATTGAAATTCCCCTATCATTTTCCAATGGATGGGCAAGCGGCTTTCGGCAACCATTTCGGGGGGGAAAGCTTGGCTTCTAAGTCAGTTTGGTCTCAATGTTGGGGATATGTATTACCCTCCCGTAACGTTGACGCAAAAAGACATATAAAGGGCCCAATCCCCATATGGTTGAGATCTATTGTTGGTCCATCATTGACCTGGGACTCCATCGTTGATCAAGCTATCATCCCTGGAACTTCCTGCGCCGATCATCGCTCAACGCATCATGCTGCTGAAAACGCAGCCGCCCCTATGATTGCAACCGATCATCGCAAACATTTCCGGTCCAACCATTTCCAGTGACCCTTTTTGAACCGATGAATCCATCACCACTTGAAGGATCATCCCAGCAAGTAGTGGTTAAGTAAGTAACTCCCATTTACAAACCATGAATGGCCATTTGGAAGGGGTGCCATAACCCGATCCGGAAAGGGGACTTATATAATTACTACATCACCATGGTAAAAATCCGAGTCGACGGGATGATCCAATCACCAATTTTTCCGAGGATCTGATCTTTGAAGTCCTTCATCTTATCCATTTTTCCCATTTCCACCAGAGCAGCTCCACACAACACGACCCCTGAACCCATGATGATGGTGCCAGAGAGCTGCTCCTACAAGGAACACAACGGTGGTGGTTGGCCGCTAAAACAACCAATAAGTACTATACATAAGTACTATACAAGGCAACCAGGATTGAAGGAAAAACCATACAAAATATATCACTTGTGCAAAATGTGTCTTTTCTCTCTCTCTCTCTCTCTCTCTCTAGCGCCATCAGATGTCCCTACAGAGGGGGCGCGAGGGAAGCATATGTTTCTTAGTGTTTCCCTGCCGGTTCTGGACATCATGCCAACAAATCATCCGTTTCATGTCGCCAATCTCATCATCCACATCTTGGGGCATATCTTTGACAGTTGGTCTAGCCGAGGAAAAGAACGAGTAACAAGTACAACATCCCAGGAACCCAAAGTCCCTGACAAATAATTAGCCCTTTGAATGATATCGAACTGTCAACCTCTTTTGACCATAAATATAAAAATACAAAGATTGCTATATAAATATAAATATATAAATATCTATATATATTATTATCATCATCATATATATCTAAAATCTGTTTACATCTGCAATTTGCAGGCACTGGAACCAACGTGGTCACATGTGGTCACATCATACCACCTGAGTCACCTTTTTCGCCCATTGGAGAAGCTGCAACCGAGCCAAGGCTCATTCAGGAAGCCCATTGAAATGGCTGCCACACAAATGGTATTCCTTGGTGTAATACTATCATGGTAGATCACGCACAATATTTCTTATACGCCCTGAAGATCTAAGATACAACTCAGCACAATGACGCAAAATTGAGGAAGGGCGGGTGGTTCCAAACCTACAGCAAAATAGTGGAGAAATGGGACTCAAAAAAAAGACTCAATTGATACCCACTGGCCCTTGATCCATGTTGGAGCAGAACATCTGAACTATGTTGGCTCAATCTAAGGTCAAAGTTCATAGACAACCCCGAACCCAAACAGTAGTGAAACCGTCCTCATGGGGGTATGAACATGTAAACTACACCCATATGATTAGACATGATCAAACTGAAATACACCCCTGAAAACTAACATGGTCCATTGAAAAACGATGCTTGGAAGACTAATTATTTACTATTTTGCTTTTGAAATGGTCCCTTTTCAGGTGACATGTTTAGTTTCCGGCAAGCTAATTCACATGGAATCCACCTTGCTAAATCGAGTCTTCATGTCGACCGGAGGATTCCCCGGATCCTCTCTCGGGTCCGAAACAAAAAAAAAAATCTGCCAAAATGTCCGTCATCAAATCCATAAATTGGTTTAAAGTTGAATTAAATGTTATTTCACCAGTACTGTTGATGGAAAGATTCTCAGGTGAGAACCAGGATTTCTTGAAATCAACAGTTTTTTTGACTTCAAGTGTTTTTGTTGGAAAAATGTTTGTTGGAAACTAGACCCCTTTGGGATTTGATGTCTCAAGCTGTTAAGCTGCGATCTCATCCCTGAAAGGATGATGTCATCAGAGCCCTGTCCTTATATGCATATATCTTACAATTCAAAATATATAATTGTAATTAATCATATATATACACCCTGGAAGATTAACATGGAACATAATCATGGAGGTTTGGAAGATCATTTTCCTTTCTAAATGGGTGATTTTTAGGTTCCATGTTAATCTTCCAGGGTGTACTGGGATCACAAACCAATCATCAAGTGGTGCAGGTTTTCAGCCATCAAAAGATTTTGCTCCTTCCCAAACCGGGACTTTAGTGGAAGACCCGGCGGAGTTTTTCATGTCCAGGACACAATTTTCCGATGATCTGCTGGGAGCTGGCACCCAACCTCAGGCGAACCAACAACAACAACAATCACAGCAAGACGGTCTGCTCATTCACCACCAACCATCGAAGCAACCAACCAACCACGACAAACATCATACCATGCCAAGGTTCTGAAATCCAATTCTCTATATAACTTGTTCCCAGGTCCACCAAAACAAAAACAAACAAAAAACACAAAATATCAACACACTTCACTATCCAAAAAAAACATCCACAACCTTTTTAATGTTCATCGGAATGGCACTTCCGGCTTGCCATGCCATTGGCTTTGTGATGAGCGAGAAATCTCCATCAAATCTTACAGGTAAAAATTGTTATGAGATACGGGTTGATGGTTCAGAAATCCTGCGTTCACCAGTTGATATGGTAAATATCCCATCATTTATAGGGTTTCAAAAACATCCCAGGTGGTTGTTTGGGATCTCTGAACCATCAACAGGTATGACTCTTCCCATCCAAAATCCTGCAGGGAACTCTTTAAGAGCAAAAATACCAGCGAAGTTCAAAGCTGTCGCGCTGACACAGGTCATTCCAAGGAGGCTTGCGGCCTGCATGGAACTGAACAAAAAACACACACCTTGACGGTAGGTGCGAGGTAAAAAGGAAACGGCTCCTGGTTCAGCTTTCAGTTTTTCAGAGAGTTTTTAGCAAGGGGACTGCTAGCAATTTAGGAGCTGTGAACCCATAGTAATTGATTATCTATTGCTTTGAGGAGCCGTCTCAGAACCTTACGACTGTTTTGTCGTGTCTTGCATCTGTTAGTTTTGCAAAATGTAAAGTTTTTCCCTCTCTAGGTATATAAAATTCAACAAGCACTGTCTGTTCAAGGGGTGTTCCGAACCCCTGAGGCGTGCGATCTTGACCCTTCAATAGAGGCCCATGTCTCCCTGTGCCTCTGAGGTTAAATTGGTCAAAGCTTCTTTGAAGCTTTCCTGAAGGCTTGGCCAGGGGTCACCTTGGTCACCTGTGAAATGCTGGAAAGACTCTTTTAGACATATGGAAATCTTTCTTTTTCACTGGGCCAATGAGATGATGTA
This sequence comes from Breviolum minutum Mf 1.05b.01, assembly GCA_000507305.1. Classification (NCBI taxonomy): domain Eukaryota; class Dinophyceae; order Suessiales; family Symbiodiniaceae; genus Breviolum; species Breviolum minutum. Next base: position 43,813 of record DF239610.1, on the reverse strand, counting down.
CTAATTACTTGTGTCAGCAAATCTTGGAAGACTATGATGTGCATTTACGTATGTCATGTCTGGGTGTGCAGGTGAATGGACCATAGAAATACCTGTTAGTTTTGAATAAGAACATGCATGGAACAAATGTTGAAAAAAGCATGACTAAAAATCGTGCTACTGAGACCAAAAGGTTGCCATCCTTTCCTCTCCACGTCTACTGTACCTCTTTGGTGCTGGGAACCATCAATTTTTAGTCTATACCAATGGCGTCCATCAGGACATGCACTAGTAGTCATTGATAAATAAATCATCCCATAAATTGTTGAAGGTCAGTACTCGGAGGATCGTGCCAGTTAGTAAGAAAGAGGTTAATAACCATGGTTAATAAGGTCCCTAAGTGGAGTTGTTCAACCTTCCGAACGGCCTAACGGGGATGATCCTCCAAGTAGATGTCGTTACCCAAAACCGTTTTCCTTCACCCTTTCCTTATCAAAGTGCAAAACCGGGATCCGTTGATAGGGCAAACACCATCGCCGTGATGAAGCACCAGGGTGCTTGCATTGAATAGAGCTCCATGGGCGACAACGGGATGCGGCTGCTTGTTGAGTTGGTAGGTGAAGGTTCTTCGTAATCCTGCGCACTTTTAGTGTCTAGCACAAAGAAGCGCCCACCCAAAAAGACAATTGCCCTGCTTTCCAACTACATTTCCAACTAGTTTTCTATTCGTGGGTTTAAGTATACTGAACAAATTCAGATGCACTTGCATCCGTTCGCCGGGTTAGCTTCCCTAGCACCCCCTGTCCAACGAAAAGAGCCTTGGGCGCTAATAGCACATCCATAATCACAATCTTCATAGATCTTGCTCCCACCGCTGCCAAGGCAAAGGTCAAACCAATGATAGAGCCAGTGTGATCTGAGACCTTTACAGATGCTTCACCCGTGGCAATGATCAAGGCGCCTCCGAAGGCAATCAAAATGCCTGAGGTCTGAGTCACGGTCGCTCCATGGAGACACGGAATCAAATTGAAATGGCCATGAAGGTGAAACAAAATCAAAAAAAATACTAGTGAAAAGTAGATGTTTCTCTTTGCACCATCTGCTTCATGCCTGGATTTGGGGTAAATGTGGTGATGCGTTCTTTTTTAAATCTGTGATGGGAGACAGCGCACAGTGATTGTCAACACTCTGGACAATGACCTGCATTGTCTAAGCAAGTATGCTCTTCACAAAATCAACTCAACAATAGCTCAGTAGCACCAACAAGCCACTTTTTTCGTGACAGGATACCACTCCAAGACGTGAAGGAAAGGCGACAACCACAAAGCCAACTCAAAATTGCGACAGAGACAGGAGATAATGTACCCACAATGGCACACATCCCTGCACCAACATAGGTCAAAGCCGTATTGTTGAAGACCACCTGAAAAACGGATTTGATGGGCTTACGGCTTACTACTTGGATTCTTGCTTAAAAGCAAAATTTGCCCTTTTTTGAAGGGCAATCTTTTAATTACGTTTATCAAACCTATATCAAACCTTATATTGTTTCACGGCATACAGTCCAGAAAACTACATGTCTTCATGCCCACTATAACCTCGGACTTTAACGAATGGAACGGTGACAACCAAAGACTCTGTTTTCGGCTGAGAAGTTCGGAGAATTCCCCCAAGACTCTCCAAATGGGTTGGTGTATTTTTGGCATGGAGGTGTCCCCAAGATCTGGAAATTGCCAAGATCTGGTCGGTAAAAAAAATCATCTTGGAGAATTGCCAGGAAATACCTTCCGCATTAAGAGGAATCTGGATTCGTCCTATGTTCAGGTGACCAGGGAAACCCTTGACTGGGCTGCCAATCCAGCCCTGCAAAAAAAAAATGACAATCATATATAAGACTTTCACATGGAACAAGTTAACAATAAAGGTGATGATTTCAAATTCCAGTGCGGGATGTTTGAGGGAAAGGAGTCCAGGAACAACATGTTCCTCAAACGGCAGCAATTCCTCCAAAGCCAATGTTTCCAAAACGCCTGCCCCCGGTGCCGCCAAACTTCCCTGTCACAACCCCCACCATTGCCAAATAAGAAGCTGTCTTGCGGCTGGGACTCTCATCTTTATGTTATTTATACTTCCGTGGCAAGTAGAATCAAAATTGAAGGTAAAACCAACATGTCCTGTAAAGCTAATGTTTCCTGAATCCTTCCCGGCAACATTCCTGACACAGGGGAACATTCGAGAGGTCTTAAGTCTTGAACATCCGGCTGGCATGGCACCACATCTCCACCCACCTTTTCAAAATCTTTTCAACAAAGCAAATGTGAATTCGCATGAATTCCCTATATAAACATCTATCTAGAGAATCTAGTTGGTGGTTTCAACCCATCTGAAAAATATTAGTCAAATCGGATCATTTCGCCAAGTAGGGATGAAAATAAAAAATGTTTGAAACCACCAACCAGCTATAAACTATTTTGGATATATATTGGGGGTTGTAACCTCACACGAGGTTGCGGTCCTAGTTCCATCATTTCCAGCACCGTTCATCTGCCAAACCCCGGCACCGTCAGAGGATTGCTCAAAGCAAGGGGAATGATGCTACGCAAAAACCTTAGGAACGATGGCAACCAGCCATGCTGGGAGTTCATTTTCAGCTGGATCGTCGAATTACTACAATGTGCAGTCCAACAAGTGGTCCTTCATGTCTTTGAAGTCAAGGCGTTTGGAGGGTCAGTTTAGTCAGTTTGTGGCCGTTTCCTTCTAGCAAAATGCTTCGCAAAATGGATCCGCACTGAATATTTGGGTGATGTGTTTTTATGTTTTCGTCTCATACGTGGAGAACGTTCACCCAAAAAAGTGTACGTGACCAACATGTGCCAAATGTCTGCAGGCCTGAAGGGTTGGGGAACATATCAAACAAGTTGCTGCAAGGAACCCAACCCCCCAAAACAAACTTCCTGTTTATATCAAATCAAGCTGAATCAACGACATGGAATGGAGCGAATGGAAAACGTAGCAACAAGACTCTGACGGTTCAACGAGATAGGATAGTACCATGTTACCATAGCTCTCAAGTGTATCGCAAAATCATCTCGGTGCGTTGTTGTTCTTAAATATGTGCACCATCCTGTTGTGAAAAATGAGAGCTGGAAGCTGAAGCTATCTGCAAAAGGAGGGAAACACGACACCATGACTCCGAAAATGGCGGAGTCAACTTGTGAGACAGCTAAGAAACCAGTCAGCGGAATGTTGGGAAGAGATTTGAATGCTCCACCACTTCTGAATACCATGCGGCAACCAATAGAAACCTTAAGACTGCGATTGCAGCTCCACATGGTTTGGTGTTTTGGTTTGGTTGTGAGATGTGTTGGCTACGAGGTCACCAACAAAAGAAGAAACGAGGTTTCATTCACAAACACCCCCCCTTCCCCACAAACAGAAGCACATGGGTTTTCAAGCAGGGATGAGAACAGCTTTTAGTATCCATCATTTGGGTGTTTTCTTGACCTCGTTTGCTACCAAAATTTTCGTCTTGGCCATTGGATTGTGCTTGGACTTTGGCACTTCTTCCGTTCTTGCTGCGTTAAAGCTGGTTCTTTACCGCCTGGGTTTTGAAGAGTGTCCAAAAAAATCCAGATGATGCATGGTTTCACCCCACGCCCACGCCCAGGAACAGGCACCCCCCAAATTCAAGTGAGTCCTTCTTAAAATGACCTAAATACGACTTTCTCGGTATGCCATCTTATCATTATCCTCTGTATATAAAAAGCCATGTACTCTATTCACGTATCATACAGTCATACATACATATATGCATATACATATAGATATGTATGTATGTATATATGTATATATGCATTAAAATATGTACGTTCATAGGAAAGCCCTTGTAAGCTTGCACATTTTCAAACAAGACTATGAACATCTTTTTCTGACTACCAAGAAAAGGGAAACCAAGTTGTTGAGGTACCCCATTTTTATCAAGGTGACTGGTCAAGCTGAGAAACAGCTCACCAACCAAACACATCCGAAGTGCAACATCGTCACCTTGCAATGTGACGAAACGTTGGAATGGCATGAAAATCAACGTGGCACCCAAAAAAAACACCCAGCTACTAATTGGTGGGTTGTTCCAGCCAGTTGAAGATTACTCAAACTGGATCCCAGGTCCCCAGTTTGAGTTCCGAATATGATGAAATTTCACAGCAACGTGATAACATGATGAAACCATATGAAACCCTATAAGTGATGGTGTTTTTCTCACTGTTCCATACGTTGGACCAAGCAGTCCGTGTACTTAGAAGCTTTGACCATCAACAAGAGTGGTTCAAATGTGGTTCAAAGTCGCATGTACATTCCAAACGCAAGTCCATAACTTGTGTCTTAAAAAAGTCAATCAAACTTGTCTTGTTTTGGTGATGTCTCAGAAACTCAACTCCAATGAGAACACATTCAATGAAAACAAAGATCAACGGCAGCCCAATGACAAACCCTGGGTGCTTATAATGAGCACTGAGGAGACTCATGAGGAGTTGTGTGGTGACCAGGCAAATCACAAAGAAGCATGAGATCGCCTCAAGTCACAAACCAACGGAGCAGCAATGAAGATTCTGTAAACAAATCGATGGTTTAAAGCACCCTGTTGATAATGTTTTAAGTATATGTAAAACATTGTAAAACAGTAAACGTCCCGATATGATATGACTGTAAACTGTAAACTGACGGAAACGGATTTCTTCTAGCATGGTTTAGCCATGATTAAGCATGCTTTGCAAATGCTTCCAGTGGTTTCCAATCCAGCGTTGCTTTTGACCACATTTGGGAATGTAGGGGTAAACCTTATTGTGGCTCACCAAAACACACACAAAGACTCTCGTGTTGTATCATGCTGCTGACTTTCAAGCGTCTCATGACTTCTCACAACCTTTCAACACCAACACCCATCATATCCCATGCGAAGTTGCTATGACATAAGCACCACGTTTTCGCAAAATTGCTGCGATAGCAGCAAAAACCAGGAAGGCAGTTGTACATGCAAACCCTTCCTTCGCAAGCATTTTAGATCGAAGAGACCACTTTGGGCCTTGAGCCTAATACCCAATCATCCAGTGATGGGTGGATATTTTTCTTGCGGTTTTGACAGCAAATTCGTTTGAAAGAAGGCATTATAGAAAGTGTGAAAGTGTGTATTGTTTACTTTGGGTGCTACTCATGGTGTCTCTTAAATATTGTCTTGGAAAAGGGAACATCATCTTTAAACCGTGACATGAACTGTTGCCTTCCTTGTTGTGGAGATTTTTTTGGGTGTCTTCTCATCAGAGGCGTTAAATATCATAGAATCATAGCCATCTCAGCGAAAGTAAACTTTGAATTCTTCAGAAATAGTGCCGTAATGAGGCCCTATCAAAAAATATCGGGACTGTGATCGAAAAGTAAAAATGAAAAAAAAAACTTAAAAACACAACTCGCTCTTCCTAAAGCTTGAATGGGGTCACCCTTCCGCCGTTGCCGAACCTACAGAACCGGCCAGAACCTACCAATGCCCGACCCGCTGCTAGAGTTCCATGGGGAAGCTTAAGATCTCCCTGCCTGGTTCATCGGTGCTACTTTCATGGGGGCCTTAGGCGTAGCCTGCGGCAACCAAAACAGAAATTACAGGGAGAACAGCGTGTTAGTCGTCCAACTTGCTTGAGAAAATTCATGATCGATAACTAATGATGTTTGTCAAAAAAACTTCTCCTGCTTTCTGACCACCGACTGCAGCTTAGCGCGTAGCTCAAAGAATTATGTGCTCGACTGGACACCAAAATTAGCTATATAAAAAATTATGAGCTCATAGTGACTCATAGCTGCTTCAAAGTCGTTCATAAACTTTTGAAGATCAATATCACATAGGATCCATGTATTATTTACCTACATGAATGCTATGAAAATCAACCATTCATGTATAGGCAAATCCTGCCCCATGGATCCTATGGGTAAAAAGAACTCGTGCATCCCGTTTACCCGTGTGAATTTGTAAGTGTCTTGCTTCGAAATCAGCTCCTGAGGCCATAGTGACAAACATAGTCTTGGTGTTTCGTTTTCTTTCCCAAAGGTTTTGCAAACACATCCAAACAATATGTAACAAACAAATCTGCTACAACTGCACTTTGCAAAAAAATCCAGGAAATTCTTCGATACTACTTAGCAAGTAACATGAAGTCAGCGAAAGAATCCAAAAAGGAATTCTGTCTGAAGAAATCCATCCATCCATTTAATTCCATTTATCTATCTATTTAGTTTGTGTATGAAGCCAGTAGTGTTCATCTAAGAACTCCAGCAATTCCAGTTTCAATACATCATCCAGAAGCAGAATTGTCCAGTTATTCTCCAAACGTTGGTGAGAGCCATAAAGTTGAAAACTGTCTACGGAACAAACAAAAGTGTCACAGGAAGGTTTCAAAGGAATTCCCTCCAGGAAACGATGAAACATATCCCACCAAGCGGGAAAGCTAGAGAATCATCGACTCAAAAGTGCCGGCTGGTAGGGGATATTATTAGTTCCTCTACCAAGGCAATTGGGAGCATTGTTCATTGGTTTTTCGTTGTTTCCAACGGCTCCCCATGTGGCCGTTGATCAGCCCAGGCGGGCCACGGGGGGCCTTCATTAAAGGCTCATCTAGCCTTTCAGCGATGGACCTAAGTTGCTCGAACGCAGGACATGAAATAAAAGGGGGAAACCTACGATGTAAACATATCCTTCCAAGTGTATGAAAATCCATCACCCATAGGATCCATGTATCATATATTTACCATTCTTTACCTACATTTGGGTTCATCTTGATGGCACATGTAAAAGTATGCCATACATGGATCCTCTGGTTCATAGTGATGGGATAAAGTATCGCGAAAACCCGGTGCAAATATCTAGAACAAACCTCGGCCAAAACACTGGGATAGTTGCCATCATATCATGTCCTACATGATTTATTTCATCTACACCCCCGAAGATTAACATAGAAGCTGAAAATGGCACCCTGGAATAGGAGATTCCTTTTGGAAACCATCATTTTTAGGTTCCATGTTAAACTGGGGGAGTGTACTTTCGCATCTGATTTATCTACTTTCGCAACATCTTCACCCCTTTGAACAAAGGCTTTTGGGCGTTTTCTGGAGGCCCAACACTGAGAAAACCAAACGGGGAGGGATCTCCCCTAAGTATTGGCCCCAAAAAAAGAAGAGTCCACAAATTGATTCCTAGCTGAGCTATTTCATTGAATCAAGGTGAATTTGATATCTTCAACGATAAATTTGTCTGTTCAAACGTTCAAACATGGATGTGATTATTGTTGCTAATAACTAACGGTATAAGGAGTCGAAGGAGACCAAGTTGAGTGATTTCTGTTGGTCACATCATGACCACTCAAGCTGGGCGAGTTAGGGCATGATAAGTTTCATGACACCCAGGTATGTACAGTACCTGTTTTTGCTCGTGACTCTGTATGACATTCTTGCAACACTATCTCACAATGATGGCACACTACAAAACACGAGCAAGTTTTTTGAAAAAGTATGTTTAAGTATTTCAAAGGTTGGTGCTTTGAAATGGAAGCGACCACCGGCAAGATCTTATTCCCAGGCAACAAACAGCTGTGAATGGCAGCTTCAACATCAACTTCTCCAAGTTGCAATTTTCTCCCTGTTGCTTTCAAAACCTCTCGGGACACGGGACGTGGCAACATGTGGAATCTTGTTTGAGCTGGGAAGATGCTTGAGAAGATGCTTGATTTGTAGGTGTCACATACTTCTGTTGACATAAGAGCGCAGTCCCCCAAAAGCGAAGGTAGCAACTGAAATAATTGGTGATTGGTTACTAGTTTTTGGGATCTCTACATGACAGGTACCAATTGTTAGTTGTATTGGTCACAAGTACAAGACTCAGTGGTGTGCAATTTGTGCGATTGATTCTTCTCACATGAGAAGGACAAGTCTGGTCTGCTACTGGACTTGCTGCATCAAAACCATGAATCAAATTGTTGTAATGCTTACAGCATATCTACCCTACCCCTCTGGAGACTTTGGGCATGAACTAGCTCCCCAGTCAAGAACTCGAAATATCCCTCATCATCCTCATTACCAACTTCTCTATATCGGCCCCACTTTATAAACTTTCACTTCCACAAAAATACCAGCGAAAGCGGAACGCCTCAAAACTCCAATTAACATGTGTGTCTTGACCATTTCACATCATAAATTGCATGCGATGCCTTCTGCCCGGCATCATTCATCTGGTGAAAATGTTTCACAAACGTGGTACCTAACCAAGTCTCAGATTGCATCGACTACAATTGACTACGAAACAAATCACATTCCACACAGAAATGGATCATTTTGTACACACTAGATGTTTTGGTCAATTGCTCAAAATTTTCCACACAGCAGAAGTCATAGCAAATCCATGGGAAAAGATAGAAACAAACAAGTACACATACACACACATAGATGGCAGGAATTCTAAAAAGTACCCCTCTTAAGTCACCATTTTCTATGTCCTGTCGCTGCCGGTTTCAGTGACCCTTCTCCGAAAACGGATGTGGCATAGCCTTTTGGGGAAGTGAGCCACACAACACCTTCCCACATTCCATTGATCTGCTTGGTCAATGGCAACTCCATGCAATTTCCATGAGCTATGAAAATCCCTATAGCCAAGGCAACCAAGGGTATGATAACCCCTGCCTTAGTTTTGTTCACAACAACCAGGGACCCCTGGGTCTTTTTCACTGTCCAAGGGGTTGCCGGAGGGCCTCCGGCACAGCTTGGCCCAATTCTTGGAGCAATGCTTGGCTACGTCGATAATGCTTGGCGGCCAGCGCGCGCTCCAAGCGTCCTTGGGATGGATGTTTGGGATGTCTCCTGACAGGATTCATCAAGATGGGGAATCTGGGTGAATTTCAGGGGCCCCTCAAATCCATGGAAATTCAAGAACATGAATACACCTTCACAACGAAATTTTGGATAGAATTTCTTGGATCCCATGATAGATAAAACAAAATAAAGTACCATATATATGGTAACAAACATGAACACAGGAGTTCACAGGAGTTGTCCATTTGTCAGTTCTTACTGTACGAATCCGCTTATACCACTCGCTAAGGCTAAGATATGTAGCACCTGCCAGGTTGTGTGGCACTATCTTCTAAGGTAGAGGTCCAATCCCATCTGTCAAATAAACAGGTGCGCATGTTTGATACAATAACTATGTAACTATGTGCAAATATACCCCATATATTAAAAACAGCAAATCGTACAAACAGTCATACATTGAGACATGGACAACCGGAAATTACTATCTGTTGCTGGCTGCTATTGTTGATGTATACAATAGACTAGATACCGTTGATGGACTCGGACAGAAACCTGACAGAATCTATTTGATGATGTTGGATAGTGTGAAGTATTATCCATATCAACTGGTGCAGGGTTTGTCCTATGAACATATTGAACGTTTTGATATACAGAAAATAGTTATGCCGACTATATCCGACTATGATATTATTCTAATGACTGCGCTTCTAGGATCACACAATTTTACAACTCCAAAAAATAAAGGAACATAAAAGAACGATAAGAACGTTCTCCAACTGAAAAAAAATAAAAATCCGTGCGTTTCTACTACTCATGCTCTCAAGTTCCCACTTTTATCACTAAGCATCTCAGTCTTTGAGCCTTGAAGACCATAGACAACTGACTTCGGACCTGACCAATGGGTCACACAAATCAGAACCTATAGTGGGACCCTATCTCCAATTGTTTTGTCAGAGATTTTGACACGAAAAACAGCGTTTTTTGGGGTTCAAATTCTGTTTTTTTTTGCATCTGGTAGCTCATCGGTTGAAGCTGCAAACCTCAAACGAATTTGGGTAAATAGAGAAAATCCCTTCCGAAAACATCCAAAAAGGGAACCCACTTTACCATACATCAAAAATCACGCCTTCCGCATTATTTTTCCTCCCCCTTCATTGAGCCCACATTACCACGTTTTCAGATGTTTTGTCAACCGTTCCCCTTCAAAATTTGTAAAATAAAAGGGTCCTTTTGTCACCGAAGCATCAAAATGGAAGGAAAGCTTATGTCATGCCGGGGCAACTCACAGTATACACAGTAACCAACCTCAAAATACTCACAGAATTTCTGATGCAACAAAGGAATCCACCATCAACACGCAAGTCATGTTTTTTTAGCAGCACCTTATTTTGCATCAACTTGCATCTTTGTCCTTCAGGTGGATTTCGCTCAAAGTTGGGCGGCATCTTGTTCACACCCTCCTGTCGAGTCATGCTGATTGATGATGGTTTGGAAAAGGTGGTTCAATTAAACACATATCTCCATTGTAATCCCGAAGGACAAAATGTAAGGCAGAATCTTTCAGGTTGGCTATGTGATCACCAACTTCAAGACACCCATCCAAGCCCCTGAACGTTGGAAATCTATAGAAACCTTCCAATATGTAACAAAAACGTCACAAAGCTCCGCACAAACACACGAAAAAAAACATGAATACCGTGTACTCCCGAAGGCCTACTTGACAATCCCAAACATTCATAGGAATAGCCATTTCTGTTTGTCCTCGAGAGGTTCTTCACAAAGAATCTGGCGACCATCAGAGCCCCAGAAACACCACCTGGGCTTTGGTGATTTCAAAATGAATAATTCACCCTTATTGATTAATCGATTGATTGATTGATTGATTGATTGATTGATTGATTGATTGATTGATTGATTGATTGATTGATTGATGAATTGATTGATGAATTGACTGATGAAGTCACTGATGAATTGACTGATGAATTGACTGATGAATTGACTGATTGATTGATTGATCGATCGATCGATTGATTCATTGATTGATTGATTGATTGATTGATTGATTGATTGGTTGATTGGTTGTTTGGCGAGTTGTTTGGTTGACTTATGTTTTGATTGATTACATAATCGCTTGATTGAATGATCGTTTGATTGATGGAACGATCATGACCTCTTGGAATGATCGTTGGTGCAAACATGTTGGACCCTGCTGAAATTGACATCCTCCACCAGGTAGGTAGTTACATTAAACTGGCCAAATTCATATAAATTTCGAATTTTGAGTCACTTCCCCAACAACAAAAAAAAACGAGTATTTAGGAGCCGGGTCCCTGGGTCCCAATTCTATGCACCTTTTTTCTCCGCTGTTGATCACCCTTTAGACCAAGGTGCTCTGTGGACATGGGACATGGGTACTTGCCAACAGAGAAACTTCGACTGGTACTATACCTCAGCATCCCAAACAATGAATCAATGAATAAATAAACAAACATCTGGAAGAAGCCAAACATGTCTTGTGAAGTGGAAGATGCCTGTTTCGTGGCTTGATTTTGTGTTCATGATATCAAAATCAGAATGAGGGGGGTTACCATTAGGTGTATATGGTGACAGTTCCGGAAGTAGACATCTGCCTTCATCTATCTAAAGTTGCGATATTCGGGATAAACAAGGATATGAACCTCCCATATGATCCAAACACCATATTGTTGGCTATCTGCAAGTGATGAATCAATGACATCATGTGTTTGTACACTTATACTGGCCCCCCTAACATTTAGAACAATTGAGCGACTGTCTTTCTTCAAAACGCCTGTCCTCACACATGCATCCTGTGTCCAGAATCTATCATAATCAAAATTATACCTATCTTCGAAGCTTGACCTTGAAGAGTAGGAGTCACATTCCGCCTTAGCGGTTTCACGTGCAAAGGCAGTATCTGAGTGAAGTGATCAATTAAAGTGGGGCCCTTTCTGCTTGCTACACTACAATCACAATATACTTGAGACAAAGCCATTGCCAGAACGAATCGGGGCAATGTTAAGATGGACCAAACCAAATCTATCACCTATTTGGAGTTTAGAAAAAAACAAATTCATCACCTATATATTACCAGTTGTTGGTTTCAACCCATCTCAAAAATATTAGTCAAAATGGGAATCTTCCCCAAATAGGGGTCAAAAGGTCAAAATAAAAAATGTTTGAAACCACCACCTAGATTATATAGTTGCTAGTTTATGATGTTTAAAAAGCAATCATAGGTTTTACAAGCCCGATCATGCATGGCGAGATGGTCCTTTCGGCATGGCATCTGTCTCAGGGCACTGCCATACTTCCATATTCTTCAATTTATTTATTGAAACCCTAAAAAGGCAGGGTGTCTCAAAATTCTAGGACAGGACCGCTGCCTTGAATTCCATTCAAGTAATTCTAGTTCTCAACAGAATGGAATCTCAATCAATCTCTCAAGTAATTTCTACTTATCAACATTCAGTAAAAACACTCTTTTGGATAAGTCGAAAAAGACTAAAATCCCGATGTTACCCTTTGAATTCGTCGCTATGCTTGCCTTCTGGGCCACCGAAAAAGTCGGTCTATAAATCAATCACCATCATCGCTGTGTTGACTTTTCTCCCACCGCTGCATCAGGCTCGGAGTGAAAATTGGGGGAGGAATTCCCTTCAGAAAAAGCAAAGGAATCGATACTCCCCACAAAACTCGCGCGTGATTTCAAGCAATTCCTCTCAGTTTGGAGGTTTGAAAGGTAGATTCGACGATTGATTGTGGTCTTTTGGTCAGGCTGGGTTCGAATTTGTTTCATGTTCCGAAAGGCCGCTGTACCACTTTGCATTACCCGAGTTTGATCTATCACGCTCGAACAACTTTTTGGAAGCAGTCTGGATCACCATGAAACCATGAAAATAAATCCTCAAAAGCATCCTGCCTCAATCATAAATAATCCCATGACTGACATCTATATCATCATCATTCCATACTCATTTGATCACTCAACTCTGGACTCTTCAGTGTGTGAGATGATATGATGATCCTCACCAATTTGGGGGCGGCTGCCTCCTAAAACGACGTGTTTTACCGGCTCCTTCCCCCGTCAAACGCCGAGGGGTTGGTCACCGGGGATCACTTGGGGTAGTGCCGTGCACCGAAGATGGAGGAACCGACCCTCACTGAAGTGGAGCCCTCACGAATGGCGTTCTCGTAGTCAGCGCCTGAAAAATGGAATCGTGGGATCTATCCCATTAGGATTCCCATGGGACGAACGGTATATATTTACCTAAGATGAATGGTTGATTTTTTGATGGTAAATGGAGGTAAATATATGCCATCAATGGATCTTATGGGTATATTATTTGGTAACACTTTAAACACATATGACGTGATGAACATATGATATGAAAATAATTGCAAGTTTGTAAAGGAGCAGATTTAAGATAATAAGACGTATGAGCTGGTAGAAGTACTAGATGGTACATTGGCAAGGTACCTTTTCGAAGAGTTTGCAGAAAGGGGGTCAGGTTGCAATTCATTCAATGGCAACGGGGCGTCACAATCTAAAGAACCAAATTGTCCAGAAACATCCAGAAACCTCTTTGGCACATGAGCTCTTGATTCAAATCCCTTTGGATCAACGACTAAGATTGGACCTTGGAGTTATTCACCATTCACCAGCCCATCATTGAAGTAAATCCTACCCTCCTGGGCCCCTGTGATTTAGAGGATTTTGGACTCCGGGTAGCCAACTCCACCAGCCCTCCGCTGTGAAAGACCTGGATGTCTTCGATGTATTCCCCTCCCATCCAGGATGCCAGTCAGAAAATGATGGTGTTTAGTTCGGGATTCCCGAGGCTAAATTAAGAACCACATTATGGAATAATTCCTGGATAATCCTAAAAGCCTGGGGTGGTACTGTTGATGGCTGAAATCCTGCACCACCTTGGATGTATAAAGCCCTGTAAATAGTAGTAGATCAACTACCTCTCCCTCAACTGGTGTAGGATCTAAGCCATCAACAGTACTTCCAAGTGGATGTGTATCATGACTTTGGTTGGTTGGTTGGTTGGGGGCGACTTCCCTTGGCATCACCAGAGATATGTCCAAGGTACTCATTCCCATCGACAGCTCCAACGAGTCGACCTCCAAATTGCTTGCTGCAGCGGCCTCGAGTCAAGGAGTCAAATGAGCCCATCACTATGGCATATAAATGTATAAAATACAAAAGATTTTGCGGGAAATAAAAGTGGAATGTAAGATATTGTATGCATATATTGTCTATAGGTGAAAAAGAAGCATTTTGATGGTAAACATTGGGAAATTCCTCCTCTTCCTTCAATAGCTCCCTGCGTTCAGTATGTCTTCAAGACTTGGAGTTGTTTTCTTGAGCTGACGGGTCATCTCGCATGTGTTACCATGGAAACCGAGGGAGGAGTGAAGGAGTAGTATTTTTCCACATGAAGATCATGCATAGCCATAAAATTCACGAAAGTGAGCTGTTTACCTTTTGAAAGGGTGCAGGATGATTTGCCATCAACAATGGTGGTTCACTCTACTACCCTAGGCATTCCCGGAAACACATTCTTCCGGAAGAGGGTTCTGTTGGACACCAAGAAGGTGCAAGAGTCGGGTCGGGTTTCCGAAGCATTCACGTAATTTAGATGATATACTATAGTCTATAGTGTCTAAATCACTGATTTTCACGACAACATCAACACGACCCTCCTTAATCTGAATGTAGCAAGTGCATTAACGATTATTGCTTAAATCATTGTGCCACTCTTGAAACTAAGATATCCATTGATACCCAACTATCTAGCTAGCAGGACATCTCTTTTTCTCCGCCACTGAAATGGGGCTGGCTGTTTCCTGGAGGGTAGCCTTGGGTTTGCCTTGATGAGTATATGTTTTTGCTGCAATCGCACCTCTTCTCGGCATTTCTTCAGCGTCTCAAAATCCTGCATGTCACCCGTGCATACCCATCTGGAATGGCTAGACATGGCTACCCGTCAATGCATGTTACGTACTCAGTTGCAAATCGCAGATCGCGACCAATCAAATACAATTCGATTACTTTCAGGATTGCCCTGAACAAACAAAAATAATTGCGATCCTCGGTGCGACAGCCACTGTAGTCCGGGGCGCCGATGGTCATAAGACCAACCTTTTTTTTTGGCAAAAGAAACCAAACCAATCATATCCAAAGTGGGGGTGTTTTTCTTTGCTATATGCATCAAGCAACTAGATATTGTGCAGTGATCGTTTATCATATCAACACCATCCTTCGTTTTAAGGTGAAAACATATGAGAAAACAAGGTGGGAAGTCTCTCTCCAGCAGCACCCTCAATGTCCCTTTTCTATCATGCTGGGAACACCACTGCAACAGGCCGTCCCAGGAAAAACACAAAGTAACCCCCCCCCCCCGGGCAAGGGGTTGGGCTTGGGTTTCTTCTTATGTAGCTGCAATTTCTGAGGAATCATTCCCTTTCATGAGTAAAAATACAGCTTAAAAGGATGGATTGAAGTGAACCTGGGTCAAAACCCATCCGGGTGAATTCTTTCGAGTGGGTTCATATACAGGGCTCTATCATGGTTCATTAAGGCTTGTGTGTACTCCGAAGTGTCCTGCCTAAATGACTCTGATTCACAAAAATACATCCTGCAATCATATGATATCATGTACTCCCTGGAAGTTTAACATAGCCCCTGAAGATAAGCCATCCCAAAAGAAAAGTAGTTTTCCAACCATCACTATGTGAAATTTACTGGGTGCAAAAGGTGGTCTACTGAGTCTACTGTCCCTTGAAGTGCTTCTTGGACGTCCTTCTGAGAAAACTCTACAGTCTTGTTTAGATTACTGCTGAACTAGAACGCCCGTATTCAGAATAGGAATTGATAACTAGAAAAAAACACATGAAAAATCAGTGTTTGTTGACATTGGTTAAACATGTCCATCATATTAGACCTATATACATCACAAACATATATCACAAAATAGAGAAGTCCAAGTCACAACATGAATGAAAAGAGCCAACAGCCAACTGTTCCTGTCTCTTGCAGCTTGGAGTAGAAACCGTCTCCAAAATCTGTGTTTCTTTTTTTGGGGGGGTCCCGAGGGGGTTGGATACCCACCAGTTTTCTTTAGCCCACAGCCATTGAAATCCGGTGAGTGTCATTTTTTTAACATCTCTCAACCTGAACAAAATCATAAGCCCAAGCGATGAAAATAAGTCAAGCTGCTAATCTCAAACCTTCGCACTCCTCAGTTTTGAGGGTATCGATACCCTCCCTGAAACTAGCATAGACCCTAAAGATGGTGGTTTCCAATAGGAATCTCCTTTTCCAAGGGTCTATTTTCAGGGGCTATGCTGTTAGTTTCAGGGAGGGTAATTGGAAACTTTCAGTGGGAGGTGTTTTTGCCATTAGTTTTGTGGAGCCAACAAGGGCCTAAACAATTCTACGGGTCTGATGGTCTGATAGGCCTATCTGGGGGGTAAACTCATCCCACCTTTCATAAGAAATCCTTGTGCCATTTCCAGTGATATCATTCGAATTTGTATATAAACCCTTAGTATTGGATTGATGACGATCCCCTTGTATATGGAAAAAGTAGGAGTTTAGACCCTAGCACATATCAGCTATCATTCTCAGCTCAAAATGGTAACACCCATCCACTCAAATCAAGTGAAAATGGGTGGGATTTTGGGGGCCAACCATCCATCGATTTGGTTGCTTCCAAGGGACATCAGGGGAAACAAAGTAAAGCTGGAAACTGTGCAATCATCTGCGATATCTAGAATTCTGTAATTGATTTAGTGTATCTGAAGTAAAAACACACAAACACCAACATTAGGGAAATTCAAATCTCTCACCAATCTAGATTTTCCTCACTGCTTCCTTTTACGGCGGCTTCAATCTCTTCCAATCAAAAAGAACAAGTGAAGGTCTCAAAGTGCAGCATCATCACCATCTATGGGTTCAGGCCGTTTCTATATTTAAAGTTTTGAAATTCCCAGGTCACATAATGTGACCTGACAAGACACTCAAGACATGTCCTCCCTGGACAAGATTCTGTGGCAATGACTTTGCAAAGTGCCGCGACCTCTGAGGGCTCCACACCATTCCTTGCAAGGTTCACGGTGGCCCCCCTAGCGGCCCTAGCATCAATATTCTGTCCCTCAACAACGACAATCGCCCCCCGTCACCCCGGCATCCACTAGAGATACAAATTTATTACCATCATCCGCAGCTGTTCCACCCGGTAGCAATGGCGCTCCGTCTCAGCCTTCAAGAAGGCTAAAGGTCTACCTTTGATGGTTTCATCTCAACAAATACATTAAACACAAAAAAAGCATACGCCATATGCCATATGCAAACATAAAGTCATACCATGTCATACCCAAGGTCTTTTTTTGATTATCTCGTTCTTTCCCTTCATACCTCTATTTTTTGGGGGGAGAAGAAACACAGCTCCCCGCAGTTTCACATGTTTGGGCCCAAGGTGCTTGGATTCTTCACCGCTGGAGTTGACTTGCACCATGACCCCAAGTGATCTCTCAGGATATGCCGCCTGCCAGGCTTTATCCACCGTCCTCGCCAGCTTTTCACTGTCAATGGTCCTTGGTGGTCCCCAAAAAGGGCACAGTTGCTTGTTGAAAAGGGTGCAAAAAGTGGCGAAATTCACAAATCTCTACTGCTGATGGTTCAGAAATCCAGCTAACCACTTGACATGGATTTTATACCTTAGTATTTACAGGGTCTTTCACATCCCAGGTGGTGTGAACTCAATTGCGCAAAATCAATAGATACATAAAATGAATCATTAAACAAGCATATACCACCTGGAAAGTAGATGGCGCAACTCCCATGTATTGATTTATCATAGCTCCTTACTAAGCCACCTTCTGGGAGTTGTGCCATCTACTTTCACTACGGTGTACATGTGCAGTAAATTGAAAAATAAAAACAACATTATATATATATATATACATACAAAGTAAGTTGAATATACAGTATGCCCAGTATGCAGTAGCAAAGAACCAACATGCTCATACCTCTCTTCTGATGCCCTGTGAACAATCACTGTCGTATCTCACATTATTGTGATGAATGGACAGCCCATTGTTTTCGGAGCTACACCGGTTGCCCAGCTTGGACAAAAGTCCTAACAAATCTGTCTGCTGTCCCACCGTACGAATTAGAAGAACCACCAATCATAGATGTATTTCCTACCACCATCTCATACTCTTGTCTCCCTTGATTCATATCCACCCTTCAAAGAGGAGAAAAACAATCATCCTACCCCATCAGCACCTGAGTTTTTTTTTTTGCGAGCAGCTCTAAGCATGCCAGGCTAGGGCATCCTTTGACCAACATGCCCACTTTATTGCCTTGTCTTCCAGGTGATGTTTTTTCGGGGTGCAAGGTTCCAGCTGGGTACCCAAGCCGAAAAAAAGGGAAGCAGGCAAAATCATCCACTCTAAAAGTACCCCAAAATTGGCGTACTATTTGAGGTAAGTTAAGGTGAATTCACAGGAGAATCATATTTCACCAACCTAAAATTTCTCCAAATTGGGATGAGTAATTTCCTCTTTGATCCCTTGTTCCATCTCTTTCAACTGGCTTTCATGTCGAGATTTGTAAATAAAAAATATATATATAGAGATTATGTGATATATATATATATATACAAATCATGCATGTATATATATAAATATATATAGAGCTATGTTTCCATCACCTTGATTATACGTAATTCGGTGAACCATCGTTGAATCTTCCACCTGGCCTGGTATTTCAACTATGTCAAATTCTAGTGATGTCACACGGCTATTTAGTGCAACAAAAACTAGGGAAATTTACAAATCAACACATGATGGTTGCATTTTTTGTGTTACTACATACTAAGAGGAAGGATACTAACATGCTTGTCAACCCCTCCTGTCTTCCAAAAGTCAGTTGCTCGGACACTTCTGAACGACTTGATGCCTTGAATGGTTCAGTGCAAAAATAGGTTGAGTGAGTTGAGTATCTTTTTTCCCCGCCAATGGTCTCATGAACTTGCAAAATTTCAACCACAATCTTTAGGGAGTAAAAAGTGATTCCGGCTTAAAAACAACAACCACAACAACAACAACAACAACAACATCAACAACAGCGTTTCACAGTCCCGTCACCTCTCGGCCGAACAAAAGAAAGGAAACATCGCATCAGGTCTTTGCGATGACAATTTGGATTGCATCATCTATGGAGAAGTTCAGCCATAAACATCCAATTATGTTGTTGAAAGACAATACATACACAAAAAAGAAGTTATATGTCTGCACATATACGCATACATAGACATATACGCATCTAAATATGTGTGTAGATAAATATATATACATATATGCAAAAAAAATCCTACAATAAACTCACAAAAAAAAGTTTGAAAATTGTTTGGAGAAATTCCGATGCGTGTAAAAACAATTGAATTGTCAAACATTTTTGTTGCCAAGGCGACTTTGCAAATGGCCAATGAAATGCCATTGCACATCTGCAGGCATCTGAGGACTCTTCTCTACCAGCTCCTGCACGTAGTTTTCACCAAAGTGTCCTGGGCGGATTTGCTATCTGATTTTGAAGAAGTAAAAGGTGATGTCTAAAACACAGAGTTAATGAGACAAAAATAATCGAAGGAAGTTTAAATAGCAAACTTCCGACAATATGGACAGTTGAAAAGCAGAGTAGAGTAGTCAGGTCAGCAGAAAGAAGATGCAATAGCGCAAAAGTCAGAAGAAAGAAGATACATCCGCGCCAAATGTTAGAGAAGTCGCGAAATGCTGTGTTTTTTCAATGATTCGTGTGTCGGGTCAGTCCAAAAGTAGGCCTGTTAAAGCGGCGGGTGCGGAGGTACGTGTTCAGCAGAGAAATCAAAAATTGCACGCCGCTGCGGTGAAAAANTCAGTTCGTCAGTTAATCAATCTATCATCTATCAATCAATCAGTAGTCAGTTAGCTAGTTAGTCAACTAGTCAGTTCGTCAGTTAGTCAATCAGTCAATGAGTCCTTTGGTCAGTTAGCTAGTTAGTTAGTTAGTTAGTTAGTTAGTTACTTAGGTAGATAGTCAGTTAGTCAAGTAGTCAATTAGCAGCTAGTCAGGCAGTCAGCCAGTCAGTAAGTAAATTAGTCTGTTCGTCAGTTAATCAACCAGTCAATCAAGTAGTCAGTCAGTCAGTCAGTCAGTCAGTCAGTCAGTCAGTCAGTCAGTCAGTCAGTCACTAGGTCAGTTCATCACTTAGGCAATTACTCAGTTAATCAGATAGTCAGTCAGTCAATTAGTCGGTTAGCTAGTTAGTCAGTTGGTCAATGGTTTTGCTGTGACATCCGTCACTCACAGCAATCAATCCCTCCTATACGTTTCCTATTCTTGAAACTTCCGCCACCGCCTTGTGCGGTATTACTGGTATATTGATATGAAACACAAGTCGCAAAACTCGCACATCCCATTGATGATGTACTAGGCTGTTGAACTAGACTGAATGGAGACTGGATGATGACAAACAACGGCAAGCAATTTCCTTCAGCAAGAAGAAAGCTCAATCGTTCATTGCTACAGTGAGCTGGTGTCCCAAAGAATCCAAGCCCCTCCCCAATTTTCCATAGGATTTTGGGTCCAATTGCATCCTCATCCATCCTCCCACCCCATTCACTTCAAAACATTACAAACTGCAAATGGCCATATATAGTTGGATCTACTCACATTTGAAATACTTGTCCCCTACAAATTTCTCATCACCCAAAACAAATGATGCTATTGCTATTGAAGCCATGGATCGATGTCCCGCATCATAAGCTTCTTTCAAATCCTGTCATCCACTCTGGCATCATGTTGTATTGGGAAGAATTGGGGGATGGGGTCTGATGACATCATGATGTTCATTCGATCACGCGGAATTTGGTGATGATGACGGTGATGGTGATGGTGATGGTGATGGTGATGGTGATGGTGATGGTGATGATGAAGATGATGATGATGATGATGATGATGATGATGATGATGATGACGATGACGATGACCATGACCATGACCATGACCATGACGATGACGATGACGATGACGATGACGATGACGATGACGATGACGATGATGATGATGATGATGATGATGATGATGATGATGATGATGATGATGATAGCAATCCTGCTGATAATCATCTTGGTTTTGGCTGCTGCAGTCGGGTTCATTGTACACACACACACACACAAACTGTTTGTTCGGATCTCTCTTCTTGTCCCACCCGAGATTTCAATCACCAACCCACTTCACCAACCCAATCCAAACATCAAACATCCCAAGGAATTGACCCCTGAAAGTATCTCACTATCATCCCATTTGTTTATGGTCCTCAGTGGCAGATCAACAAACATTACTCTGTTGTTTTTGTGGGGAATATGTTGGTCATGACCGCCAAGGCCACGAGAGAACATGGGTTTCCATCCTCCAAATGAGGGTGGAAAAAAAAACTGGTTGGTTGGGTTATATAGGTGGTTGTACTACCCAATGATATTTCGGGATTTAATATAAGGATCCCGATTTTCAACAACCAGTAATCCATGGAAAGTAAGAATGATTTTTTCGTCGCTCAAATGGTAGACCCGCCTCCACTGGCTTAGTCTTGCTCACTGCCACCAATCGAGGAGGCACGGGCTCTGCCAGTTTCAAGCTCGCAGCACGCATAGAGGCAGCAGCATGCACCTGGCTGGCCGTCAAAGATGTCAAAGTTTCGAGTTTCAGGGAAGGGTTTTGCTAGAACCTGGATGAACTTGTTTTCTGTCATTATATCTGAAATAAATCAATTCAACAACGAATGCACACATACACAAATTGCAAACATATATTTTTATATGTTTGTATCATCATGTGCATTGGCCTTCGTTCAGGTAAGTGTGCGGATTCATTTGCATACACTCCTAGACCTCCCAAGGACAAAAGATGTGTGTCTTAATAAAAACCATATATGAAATGTGTATCTCGTTTATCCTTTTTCGTCTTGTGTTTACGGCCTTTTAAGGGATGAAGGCTACTGAGAATGGAAGTCGAATCTCAATGGAAAAAACAATTGAATGGGAAACAATCATCAGAACCTTTTCATATTTCCTTTCCGATCTTTCCATCTCTACCTGACTCTTCTCTCTGTGCAAGGGGTCATTTTATTACTAACCCAAACAATGCACTAATCACTAAAGGAAAATTCCTTAAAATGACCATTGATTTATGTATATATATTTATATTAGTACATTTAAATATATATATATGTCCATATATGACATATATGACACTGACAAAATTTAGTACATGGCGGAGGGACAACTCTAAGTAGGGTGGGCCCCTATCAGTTTTGCAGTCGCGGCACCTTGGGCAAACCTTCCTGAGGGTATCATTTTGGGTATCGTTTTAGGGTGGGCCCGTATCGGTTTTGCAGTGATGCCAACCCCAGGACCCTCTCAATGCTACTTTGGTCATACCTAATTTTGTCTGATACTCAAATACGTATACATATAATATGTAAATATAAAAATATGTATTTATTGAAAAAAAAATATATATATATATATATTATATACGCTTATATTATCAATTTGCATTGTTTCATCCCCACCAAACCTGCCGGTTTAGCGCCTTTTCCTTCACTTGCGCCAGCTGCTCTGGGATTCCCATGGACGAAAAACAACGAGGACTCCGACGGCACAAAAAGTGGCCCAAACGCATGGAGGTGCAACCAACCAACCAGCGCAGTTGGTGGTTGAAGATGGGTGAAGCAGCTGTGAGCCCAAAAGAAGTGGATGAAGTATTGTCAATAGCTGTTTCCATGGTTCCCTTAATAGGTGGGATGGGTGATATATAATCATCCCAATTGGCAGTATATAGCACTTATATATTGCCTATTGGGTGATTATATATATCACCTACCACCTATGAAGGGAACCAGAAACAGCTATTGATATTGCTTGGAAAAGCATTCAAATCAAATGGAAGCTATTTTCCTCCACAAAAATTAACATATCCCACCAAACGGGAAGAGGAAAATCACCGACTCAAATGTGGATTGGTAGGGGATATGTTAGTTCCCTGGAGGGTATCATCTAATATAACTAGTGTTGTCACATTTGTGTCCCAAAAGAGCCTTAATGAGGAATTCTGCTTGAAAGAACATGCACAGAATGCAAAATTCACATATTGTCCAAAGTAGCTGGAATGCAACAGGGTAAGTTGTTTCACGAGAAATAAAACCAAGTAAAAAACTCTGGAATAACAAACCTTGCAATGGAAATACAGTAAATGGAAATAAATGTTCTCCACTGAAAGCATACAAGCAAAACTACAAACACTTCAGGAATGATGATGTTCTATGAGTTCCATGTACTTCAACATCTTGTGTCCCATTGTCCGTGTAAACCCATTGTTTACATCTAGAAATACTGATGGACGTTGTATCTTCTCCGCTTAGTGCCATCATACAGCAGGATGATGATCCAAATCTTGCCGGGAGAGCCATGAACCGACATCAACTTGTTCTGATAAAACATCCATCTACAAATGGTGCATTGGTCATGCTAAAAAAGTAAATAACCATTTCTCAGCAAATACTAATATAATTATATAAATGTATGCTAAGTAATCATCACATCAGTATCATCAGTGAGAAAAAACAAAACTTCCAAAATCTCAAAAAACCCAAACCTCCAACCTCTAGTCTTTGGCTGCCCCCCCTCCAAGCCATCCTCCTCCAACAGCCAAGGTGCTGCGCCACCAACAAGGCGCGCACCACTTCCTCATGACGTTGGCAACGCATTGCCAAAGATCTGGATTTCCTTGGCCGCCAAGGAACTTGAGTTGATTGATGAAGCTGGGCTTCAACCACCACAAAAAAACATGGGGAGTCGTTCAGAACAAAACTGGAATCTGGAAAAGAACATGATGAAGAAATATGGTGTTTATATTTGTTTTGAACACAAATCATTGTTTGGTGTTTTAGATAGTACGATAAATGATTTATATAGCATTTCGGGAATCCAAAACCTTTTGGGTACCTTTCTTTTGGAAGGTATTTTGCGTTGGAACAATACATTCAAATTCACGAAGGGATCCAATTTGGAACCACCAAAAGTGCCACAAAAGGCTCCATTTGTCCAAGCGGGGTTTCTTCTTCAACTTGGGTGGTTTGGCCACATCCAAGTCCTCTGGAGGAGGCCAAAAACGCACGACCTGGCAGCCAGGCAGGTTATGACAGGATCATGGCATGGCTGGTACCATCGTTTCAACAGGGTTGATGTTAAACTTTTGGGAGGGATGTAGTAAGTTTGGCATTTTGAACTTACAAAGTTGATTAATTTACTGACTTTAATGTCCCTGCTTTAAAATTGATGGGCTAGGGTCAAGGTATACATACATTTACTTTTTTTCACTACTGTATCTATACTAACTTCCGGAAAGGACACTTTCGAATAGGTGGTCGAAAAAAGATTCACAAATGCCACAAATGCATTTGTGCAGGCATCCACGGATGGGGTGCGTATCCCTCGAAGTAACCCAACCCGCTCATTTATCACATGATGGCATGTTGTCACAAAAATGGTATTATATGGTATTATGTGTTGATATGATAAACAACGGGCGAGTCAAACATCATACATTGAGATCAACCTGCAAACTCGCGTTGAACAATGCAATGAACCAAGACAACATCTATAAATATACCGTAATGAAAGTAGATGGCACAACTCCCAAAAGGTGGCGATTTGGAAGGAGTTATGCCATCTACTTTCCAGGTGGTATATCTGATAGATTCTGATAGTAATTCACTTCAAATTCAACACCCGAAAGTGAAACCACCCTTGAGGGTCCCATCAAGGCGTTGACTTGGCAGCAAACATTGAGAATTCCACAGAAGGCAAACCGGAGAAACAACAACGACCTCTCGGGATGTGGTTTCAATGTTGATTGTGAGAATGCATATAAATATTTATATATATACATACGTTTTAATAATTGCATATAAATCTATATTTTTCACTGGTATTCATTTGCAAATATATATATATATATACATTCATATGTATACACAGGTATATGTAAATATGTGCATAATGCAAATACATATGAATAAATATAAATGTATGCATATACAGTATATGATATGTCGTGTGTGTGGCATTACATGTTGACCAGAAGAATCTTCTGCAAATAAGGGTGAAAACCGATAAAAGTAAAACTGGTCTCGACCTATACCGCACCCATCCATCATGATTATTGTAAAGCCATGTAAAGCCATGTTTTGCGTTGGACTCCGAGCATCTTTTTCCAGCATCTTTGTGCTGATGGAAATCCCGGAAGGTTCAAATGTTTCACCCAGCTGTGGAGACTGCACTAAACTCCAGGGAAAGACAAAAAGCTCAGCGAATCTTCCACATGGAAGAGAAGGAAAATCACCCTACCTACTTGGTGGTTTCAACCCCTTTGAAAAATATGCTCGTCAATTTGGATTATGAATCCCCAAGGATCCGGAGTGAAAATTAAAAAATCTTTGAAACCACCACCTAGCTACGTTTGACATGACTCCGCCGGTCCGCTACTGGTCATCTAGAAGCATCTTGCCCAACAGAGATGACTTTCGAATCGCTATTCGATCCACCAGTCTTTCAAATAAAATGGCCACGAAAAGCATCACAGGAAGCGAAAGCAGAAAGGCCAGAACGGCAGCTCCATTGTAAGATCCACTTACATCATGGAGCCATAGGAATAGACCACAAGTGAAGGTATACAAAATAGGAATATGTGTCAAATATAAAGAAAAGGAGATTTGTCCCAAAAATCGCAGGATTTTCTGAGAGAAAAAATTCTGTAGTAAATCAGAAGTCGTCACAAATTGCACCAGCGCACTTGCTCCAGTAATATACCAAAAAGCACCAGCATCTGCTCCAAGAATGCTGGTGGCTGCTTCCATAAGCCACCACACAGGATTCATCTTTGTCAAAAGGTCAGTGTAAGGATAGCTTGCCCCACAAAATGCCAGCGCCAACAAGCAAACCCTCGTCCGACTACCAGGGCACCCTGATAAGCCAGCATTTTTTTCAGCACGCCGCTGTTCCAGGATCCAAATCCCTGCAACAAAACTAGCATACCAAATCCATGGTGAACGAGTGGCCCATTTGTTGGACAACTGCAACTCTGCCAAGGTATACCTTGTTGGTGGTTGAACCAACCCATCTGACAAATATTAGTCAAATTGGATCATTTCCCCAAGGATCTGGATGAAAATATAAAACATATCTCTAAGGATCCATGTATGGTATATATTTGCTTACCATTGGGTTGATTTTTAGGGTTTTCATGTAGGTAAATATACCAGTCCCACGGAACCTACCCCCTGGAAGTTTAACATAGCCCCTGAAAATATACCATACCAATAGGAAAGTAGTCTTCCAACCATCGTTTTGAAGGGACTATGTTAAACTTCGGTGGGGTATGGGTATGAAACCACCACCTAGATACTCATGTTCTGCTTGAATCATGCGGAGCAACTCCAAATTCTCCAGATTCTTCGGATGATCCAGGACTTCAGGTGCCGATTTTTTCGTCACGAGATTCTCGTCGTTTTTCACGCCTCGCAAATGTACCTGAAGACCTGGCAATTGAAACTCAGAAGGGAGGCAAATGGAGGCAAATACACCCCGGTCAAACTAACATAGCCAAAAAAAAATGGACCCGGATTGAAGATAATTTTCCTATCAAAAATGAGGATATTCTAGTTGCCGATAGTTGGTTTACCAGAGGGTAACTTCCCATGTTTTTGATGATGGCCTTTTTTCTCAAACGACTGAAGTTGGCAATTGCAGAATTGCAACATCTAACTTTTCAGTTTCAAATTTGAAGGTGATTTTTTTGGACTACTTTGACCTCCCATAATCATTAAGAAGCCTTTCCGCACCACAGATTTTCTCCACAGCCCATTTCTGCAAGCCTTCCAGGAATGCAATATGTTGACCCGGATGCAACGAGACCTTCCTTGGAGATGAACCCAAGGAGACATAATGATTCAGCGAAAGATTTCTCCCGAATGTTATGTTGGCATTTTTGTTTCCAGGTCTTGAGCGTGGGAGCCCCAAGCAAAAAATAACCTGCTTTTTTTTGGGTGGATTTAAGTAGTGATATACGCCAAAGTCATCCAAGGTATCTGTGTAATAGGGCTGTATTTTTGGGTTGGGGGGTTTCAATCATTTCACTGCTTGATGGTAGTACAGCTTTTTTCATACATGCATATTTATCCCGGACATCTAGTGAATATAGACATACATAGGCTATACATTCTAGCGAAAGAAAGTGAGTTCACAATTCATTGGCTTTGGTTCCTCTTTTCTCAGCTTGATTCATCTTGCCCATTCCAAACCGGGAAACCGGTTTGGTTCCAAAGCAGGAATTTGGCGACCCAGACCCTGATTAACCAGGGCCTACGTGTGGGATTGTAGCACCCCACTCACATTAACGAAATTTGGTTATCTCAAGAATCAAGATTGGTGAAGCCAATCATGAAAAACCATGTCAAAATGCTCAATGGCGAGGAAGCTCCTTAAACAAATAATACTTTCAGAAGGTTTGAAGCTGAAAAAAAACACAAATCTACTAGACCCATAGTTTGTAAATATTCTGCACATGCACATACATCTGCCTGTTGTCTTGATTTCGACGTTGGGCAAATTATTGCGATCAAGTTCAAACAATTCAACAGTGCCTCCCCAAAATAGTATCAAATGGTGACAATTAGCGTCCAATAATCCAACATAGTAGCTGAAAAGTGCCATTAGAATATGTCTTTCCTGGCGAAAGAAAAAAAGGATTTCCGTTGCCAATCGTGTTTGTTTAATTGAAAATGATTAGCAGGGGGAGCAAAGAACTTCGTAGGATATGCAACTTCACCAAAACTCTTGACTTCCCAGTGTCCTCTGCACATCTTGATCTTTCCAATCCATGCGTACAGTCCATGCTTGGGTCAACGTCACACTGGGCAGTAGCAACAAGACCTTGCCACGACTTGCAGTCACATCCATTTTGCACAGGCTTGTCTTGTGAGTATGTATCTGAATCTAGGTAATTTATGTCAAAAAAAACAGATCTATAGTACTAATGACGTAGCACCCAGGTTGGATGGTAGGGTCATTCTCAAAGTTGGCATGTCACTAGTAAGGACATCTCAGGCTATTTGGGAGAAGGATTCCAAATAGCGAAGCTGCAAGGTCTTCGAAAAGTCGCTTCAACCTATAAATATCCTCCAGGGAACGATCACATATCCCACCCAAACGAGAAAAGGAAAATCATGGACTCAAAAGTGATTTTTTTTAGTTCATGGGATATGTATGGATATGTTAGTTCCCACAAGGGTACACATGTAAAAAAACGATTCTTACTGAAACATGACCTCTTGAACCTGTGAATGTCTTTCTCATCTCCCATGTCAAATGCCAAGACACGAAGAGCCCCGCCAAGAGCTGGGACTTACGTCGTCCAGTGCAAGGTTTGAGTAAGGCAGCGAGACCAAAAACCAGATAAGATCCAAAGAGTTCCTTGGATGAATCGGTCCTATAGAGGGTATCTTAGTGACTCGAATCCAACTTCTCCAAAAAAAAATTGAAAGGTTGTAAAACATTGAGGAAGTATCGCCAGGATCCGACATATATAAATGGTAAGGGAACTAACAACAAAATCACAGGATAGCTGAGTCAATTGGTGTTGTTCAGCTATTAAATGAGAAATCATTAGAGGCCTCAAAAAATTCCTTGACTCTCTGTTCGCTTCCTTCCATTTAACCAACCTTGCACACCCTAAGTACTTTCTCAATACACAAAATGTTCATAGATAAACTAACATAGCAACGGCATATCACCATGTTTAGATATTTTTAATAGGAAATACATCTTCAATCCGGGTCCATTTTCCAGCCAGCTATGTTAGATTACCGGAGTGTTAGCTTTCATTGCTCTCTTTCTGTGGGAATTTCGGGTGGTTTGGTCCATCAGAGGCGCCGGCCAATGAGTCCATGAATTCCCACATCTTCGACAACCCATCTTTTGAAAAAACCCACCAAGGTGAGTCCGTAAATTAAAATGGATGTACAGTTAAATGGTGTCTCCCAAGGTTTGGTACTGAAAAGTTAAGTAGCCAACTTTTTAACCCAAAATCATAATAGAAACCATCGAATCTACTCCCCAAAGCTGGTGGTTTTTGAATTGCCAAAGCCAGGCATCAATCTGCATGGTCCAAACAGCATTGTTCAAGGTTGATGTACCATGCCATGGTGCCAACAACACTTGTTGAATGACTCCCAGAAAGGATTCTGGACGCCTCACAATCCAGCGAAGCGTGTAAGAAGTGAACAAATACGAAGGCTGGGGCCTTTGGGAAAAAATGATTCTCTTGATTCTCTTGATTCTCATGTTTCATGTTATATTTTTGGTTCCGGGGGGTGGTACCTATATTTTTCAGATCTATATATATATATAACCAAATATATACCCTGCAAATGCTTGTCTTGATTTTTTTTTAATCTTGTGCAACTTGACCTTCTCTCCACACATGTTTCAGTGTTGTGTGTTTAGTGCCCCCACTTCAATGAAATGTCCAGTTGCACTACTGTTTTATAGCATATGGTGGTCTCCAACCACTTTGCAATCATTTAGGCAGCGCGTATACAAACATATGATCCCCCCAAATCCTTCAAGCAGTGTAAAACAATCCGCCTGTCCCAAAAGATCCTCAACTCAAATCTTTCAATACAAAATTGATCAGTTCTCGAATTGGAACAACAAAACCCACCACAAACAAAGGAATGTGTTTTCCAACCAAAAAAAAATCCCATTAGTCATCGAAACGAAACAGCGGGTGGTTCCACCTTGCATCAAATTGCTGCAACCACCAGGATTTGGTGACCTCTGCAGCCTTCTCGTGAACTTCAAAACCCGCTAGCAGCCATGCAAAGACCAAGGCCATCGTACAAGGAAAAGCGAGGCGAAAATAGCGTTTGAGCACCTGCAAATTTGATGAGGTAAGGCAGCGTGTGCAAAACACTGTAAGTATACTACTTTAAACGTATGACTAAGGTATAATCTAAGACGAAAACTGCATCTTTTGCATATATTAATGATCAACTGATGCACGACAATATTGTACTCCAAGGCTTGCGAAAAGAGACCCTGTGAAAGTCGAATAAGGTGATCGACCCGGCACAATGATACACATCCAAGTGGATGAAGTGGACAGCTCACAGAATCCACAAATCACCTCAAATGATCTCTAATGGTCTGTAAGAAAAACAACACAACTGTTTGTTTGAGATGAACGCATCCAACTAAGATTCGTCCCTGCCAAAGCTTTAATTGAATTTGTTTAGTGAACTTCAGATCAGTTGTTGGCTCACTAGCTAAAACTCTTGCAAGTGGGTTTAGCGGTTCTTTTTGCTCATCATTGTGACTTCACATGACTTCAAGTGCTGCATGTTTCCTTGGGTAAGCCATGGAAACCTGAGCTCGGGCCGGGATCACCCGCGGCCCGCATTTGCAGCTGCTTTTTGCTCAACTTATAATAAAACGTTGTCTCACTTCAATCAAACACTTGTTGGAAAAATATAGCACCTAATCTTCATCTAAACCTAAACTGAGTTCTTTTTGCTATCACACCAATGAACGCTTGGGAATTCTTTGAAAGGTTATCTTCTTCATGTGTTCTTTCTATGTTTTTTCAACCGGAAACCTTCAATCAAGTCCATCCCAAGTCCTGAATCAGTCCAGCCCTCTCCAGCCTGAAGTCTGAGCTTCTCAGAATCATTGGATGCCTTATAAAGCACCACACCAGACATCACGAAGAAGACCGCCACCGCAAAAGTGCCATTCGTAACAGGACCCAACCAGAAATTAGGTGACCTATAGCAGAGTGCAGGTCAACATATATTAACCAGCGTTCATGTGATGGAAAACCTTTCCTCGGTTGACCTTCGGACATCTTTCATAGAGCTTCAGACACGTTTGCTCGCAGTGTTGGATTTGTTTCATTCTTTGCATTGGGATCTACAGGTATGAATTCAATTAAGCTGGCTCCGCCACAGGCTTCAACCTTACCAAGATAGACGAAGATGTTTTGACCTTGCGGCTCGTTTAAGACTCTCAAACAATGTTCCTTTTCTACCAGGAATCTTGTCTCCAAAGGGCCCAAAGGGCACTAAAGATAGTACAAAGAGTGGAACTTAGAAACAGCAGAAAAACACAAAGAGATCTCAACTACTTCAACGGTATGATCTAGGAATGAACATGAACATCAAACATGTGGTTGAAAATGTTGGAATACCAGTAGACAAACCAAACATATATGCTAACAAACCAAACGGTAGATACATACATGACTGGCAACACTGGTAACAGTAATCACATCAAATCAAAGACGCATCGTCTAACAAATCTGCCCCAAGAAGGTAGAGAGGAAATACACCATAGCAATATAAATTGGCAAAGACAAAAAAAAAAAAAAAACAAACACTGATAAACAACGCGTAATATCAAGCACAAACATACTACAAATGAACTAGAACTCCACGACACAAATACAACTCTACAGTCAGTTACAAATGTTACAGTATATGATAGTGTATGCAAAGTTACGAATGAACGAAGGAATGAATGAATAAATGAATGAATGAATGATACAGTAAATGACTGACTGACAGACTGAATGTGAATGAGTGAATGCAAGCATGCATACATGCATGCATGCATCCATACATACGTACGTACGTACGTACATACATAAAACATCTTAATTGATCTGTTTCTTAACCACCAAAATACATGTTCTGGCAAATGCTGGGATCCAAGAGCCATCGTGCTGAAGGTCCAAACATATAGCACCTCAGTTGACTCAGTTGACTCAATCCGGAGGATCTACTGTTGAGTTGATGGTTCAGAAATCCGGCTCTCAAACCGCGCTAACCACCCCTTTATTACCCCATATTGCCCTATACAACCATTATATAGTCCATATATATAGGTGGTATATGGTGGTATATATCTCAGGTACTCGCCCAAGGGTACCCAACTTTTCCCTTTGACTCTTATTGTATGATGGAAGTTTCTCCCTATCAACTGCTGTAGGATTTCTAAAGCATCAGTTGACAGAATATCAATGGATCTTCGCATGCTTCTGGTAAAAGCTGCACTGGCCAACCATGGCGAGTCAGCACTAAGCTTCTAGCTTTTTGGCTGAAATACCCCCCCCGGCAAAAACGATTCGTCGCTTGCCAACCTTCAAGCCAGGCATCCTATCCGATAGTTTGCCGCACAAACTAACAGAAAATATGCAAATGGCTATCAAGGGCTCCAACAAAGTGATATTTCAAGGTCTCGACCAAGTTTCAACCATCAATTGGGAGTGCAACTCGAAATTAAACTGCAAGTGAAACAACATGTTGCACTTATCAAGGAAGAAACATTGAAGCAACTTGAAACTAAGTTAAAAGGAATTCTTTAGAATTATACTCAAATTTCCCCAATCTAGAGTACCCTTATCAATTTTCAATAAATGTATACAAAAACCAAGGTTCTGGGGGTACTAGTCTTTATAAACTACCGAAAAAAATGCTACGGGAGGAAGCTGTTTGGGTCCACCCAACCAACCATCTTCCTGCCCACATAGGATTACCGAGGGGCGGAAGAAATCCACATTGAAAATGGTGGTAAACCACCTGTTTTTTTTTGGGGCGAAAGGAGACAGTGGGAATCGTGGTAGAAAATGATGGACATATGATGGGAACCCCCCATTTTTTTTGGAACACAAAAAACAACAAGAAGGGGGGCATCTTTGATGGCTCCTTTTTGTATACCCAGAAGAGCCAAGGTCTTTCAGAAATTGGTCAATATAGATACTCATTTAGAAAACGACCATTTTAATTAAATGAAGTGCTTGATTAACCCTTATTTCACGGGGGGAAGGAGTGTTGGGTCGCCTGTGCTGAGTGATCAGTAATTATTTGCCAGTTCCCGGTGGGGCAAGCGCGCGAATCGAACGTTGAGTCATGAAAG
This sequence comes from Breviolum minutum Mf 1.05b.01, assembly GCA_000507305.1. Taxonomy (NCBI): domain Eukaryota; class Dinophyceae; order Suessiales; family Symbiodiniaceae; genus Breviolum; species Breviolum minutum. The sequence goes on along the minus strand of DF239610.1, from coordinate 10,884 downwards.
CAGGACTTGGGATCGATTTAGCAACTAAGAACTAAGAACAGCGATAAAATGCTTCCACCAAGCTGCAATGAGACAAAGGATGCCTCTTAATCCATCCAAATACTCCATTCGCCCTGCAACATCAGAAATGCCGTTTGCAGGGATGGAAGTCTTCATAGCATCGCTTTCGTCCGCTGGAACATCATTGTCATCCATGGCTTGCGGATGGTTTCCTGGTTCCATCCTGAATTGTTGCTAGCTCGAGTTTACCACCCTGGCTCTCATCAACGGCACTAGTTCAGCAAATGAGAGAATTACTGAGCTGCGGCACAAGAGAACAAACTGATTGAATAGTTCGTTATGCAGTAGTTCTGTTCAGTTTCTTTTGGAACAATGGATGATTCGTTTATCAAACATGCGTTTTTTTAATACACAAAAGTTCACCAAGCTTGAAATCAAGGTGATGAGATCACGACTCCGACTCAGGTCCAAACTGAGCCAAAATTTTCGGTTGTAAAGAACATGAAGATGCACATTAGAGTGCCAAGCAATGCCAACCTTCCCAACTCTGGCTTATTCTTAGTTTAAATGGAACTTCAGCTCCTATCTCCTCCATGCGGATTTTTTAATGAAGCCACCTGCGATTCTTTTGCAGGTCTCAGGAAACCCGAAAAGACTCGACCCGCTTTCCCTCCGACCTCCTCCCAATCACCGCTGGGAAGTTTCAAGAACCACGTGTCAACACCAGCCGCTTCAATCACATGTCTCGCCTCAAGCTGGTGAGCATGGAAACAAGAACAGTGGAAGGGGAACACTGAAGAATCATGGGTTTTTTAGATGGTTTTTACATGGCTAACACCTCATTCCAAACGAAACCTTATCAAGGGCAATCATCCCAAAGATTGGCAAGACTTTTTCAAAAAAGTGAGGCTTGAGGAGATGCCAATGTAGCATAAAATGCCCAGTAATTCAAGGCACTGGCTGTCTTAACGTCCTGAAATTGTTGGGCAATCAATGACACCATTTCTTCCAGGTCGGGTCGAACTGTTGATGGAAGAAATCCAGCTAACCACCTGAGATGGCTAAAACCCTGTAATTTAATGGGTAGATTCTCCATATCAACTGGTGCAGGATCTCTTCCATCAACAGAATCCACAGAAACCTGAAGTACTTCTGGGTCCCAAACTGTTTGAGCCAACCCCAGACATCCCAAACACCCCAACCCCTAAGCTCTCCACGGCTATTGCCGAGGCGGAATCCCCCTGTGGACCAGGTAATCCCTCAGCTTGACGATAGCAGGGCTCCTGGAAAGTGGTGACCAAAAAGCTGATGGAATTTCCTCACAAGTTCAGTTCCCAAACTTTAATATATACCCTGACCTTTTGGCATTATTGAAGATGATATTCCTTTTCTGAAGGTGGGATAATCTTGGTTCCCTGGAGGTTATAACATACCTCATTCAATTGGATGGTTAAAGGGCCCACCTAGTAATTTGGGTGATCGTAGTTGACAATGTATGCCAGTCTGCAAAACAGCTCTTATGCGTCTGGAAGATTCAGAGAGTTACGATCACTGTTAGTTATTTCACCACTTAGGATGATTTTGTGAGGTGATCATCCAAGTAAAGAGATCCAATGATGTTACAGGGTTTGGAAGTCCGAAACACATCAAACCACCTTACATTGGATTAAAAAGCCATTGTGTATTAGGTCTAGGAGTCCAGGAGTCTAGGAGTCATCGATGAGATAACTAATCCATACGAATCCTACTGTTGCCAAGCTGCTACAAGCATGGCTTCAACTCGATTACGATACAAATCATGATAATCACCGACATTCAAATGCCATACAGCTATACAATATGAAAATCCAAGTCTGCAACGTCGGAGTCGAAAGATCTGGTTGACGATCAACGTGAAAACAATGTTTCACCATTTTGGGTCGAGTCATCTTGGCTGGAGTCCCCTATAAAAGAAACACAAATATATATATATATATATATTATATTTTGTGAGGTCGGCCAAATCCAACACTTATGGGGACGGCGTCCAGCCCTAATGTAGGCTGACTGACAATTTTTTTCCTCCTGCTCTTGGAGTCAAGCAGCTGTATATATATTACGCATACGATACTTTTCCAAAAGGATATGGGGGGTTCCTAAAATGGTGGTACCCAACAACCATTGGTTTTCCCACTCAAAATGATCATTTTGGGGTGTTTTGGGGGTACCACAATTTCAGGAAACACCCATATGTTGCTCAATTGATTTCAAACAATCATCTAAAAAGTAAGTGTTATCAACAAGAAATGTGGATGTCTCTTAACTTAGAAACCCTCAAAGCCATATGAAAACCATTGTTTAGTCACTGTCCAAATCCCTTCTACAAAACATAACAGGTTCCATCCTGTTCCTACATTCACCCTTGTACTGGTCCTCTTCCGCTTCTAAGTATGGATGTTCTTCGTAGCTTTCCTCCCAAAGAAATATCATGAAAAGTCCATCTGCATGTCGGGTGTCACATGCAATGATCTGCAACAACACGTGTCAGAGATCGCAAAGACATGGCTTTGCTCGAAGTATCGAGAGTCAACCAACACGACACATGTCCAAGGCAGAATTGTGTTTTGTGTCGTGTCATGACCACATTCCTGCAAAGTATAGATTAGCCGATGCAGTAATATCTATACAACTGGGATATTACAATTTCCGTTTTTATGTTGCCAAGTGTTGCCTTCTCAGAAGGCCGCTTCCATTCAAACTGATTCACGGTCGTTGAGACACGCCATCCAGCATCTTCAACTTTGATGTTCTTCAACAACTCAGGGGAAGCCACTTTGAGTTTTGATGTATGTCAGCAATCAAGCACCGAATCTTCGGAAGTTTATCTAGCAACCTTTTGATCGAAACATGTCTGCAATATAAAATAATCTAAACAATATTAGTCAAAGATGTACTAGAAAAAAATAGTCAGTTCAATGTAAGTTATGAAAACAATCAGTTTTTATATATATATATATACATCATCTATCTATCTATCTATCTATCTATCTATCTATCTATCTATCTATCTATCTATCTATCTATCTATCTATCCGTCCATCTACCCGTACGTGTGGACATATCCCATTCCAGCACAGAAAAATCTAGTTGCGTCTGTCCATCACACTCACTCAACTATCTCCTTCAAATTTGTGGCGAATCTCACTCAAGTTGCGCATGGAAACTTTGGGATGACAAATCATATCCTCGAAAGTCCCTAACATCTCCCACCTCGGGTCCCAAACAAAAATCATCATTTACAAATTATGCCGGCCCGGGAAAAATATGTAGTTAGTTCCCATGAGGGTACACATAACCAAAAAAAATACCTGGACCCTCCGGTGCCAAATGGATGTTAATTGGTGCCATCAAGCAACACCCCCTTCGGATTCAACCCCGTTCCAAGGGTGCTGGTATAATGACACCCCTGAGATTTAACAGATCGCCCCTGAAACATGGTAGTTGGAAGACAAGCCTTTCCTATTGGTAAGGTAACTTTTCAGGGGCGAACTGTTAAAATTCAGGGGGGGTGCCGTCAGATTATCCGTAAGAAAAGGGTGACTGGCTGTCAACAATCTCCGCCTGCACTGGTGGTATTGGTGCAGGTGGTGGTGCTGGCCTTCCACAGTGAACTTCCAGGTTGTAGATGCTACGCATTAAAAAAACATACTATAGATTAAACATATTGAGATACATGATAGAAATAAACATAAAATAATGGAACAACAAAAGCACATCATCACAATAATGATAATAACAATATATGTATGTTAATTATCTAAGAAATACCGCACAAGAAAGAACAACTAAATAATATATGGATAAAACAATGGATAACTCATGGTCACACCAGGTCTAGGACTTGTGATATCAACTTCTGGGAAAAATGGCACTTCCAAAGGTCTCTGAGTTAGCTAAGTGGTCAGTAGGGGTGGGTTGTCAACTTCGTATATCCCTTCATACATGGCTTACATCTTCCAGTTACTAGTCGCTTCACTAACAGTGATAAATTTCAAGTAGCAGGAATTCAACGAAACGAGCGGAGCTTAAGGAGACTCCGTCAGCTTCCGCTGGAGTTTTCAGATCAAGGAAACAAAACATGAATTGCTTTGTTTTTGGAGTGCCATCCCCATATTTAGAGATAATTTTAATGAACATACAAATTATGTATATATAAAGAACATGTAAAAAATGCCGTATTTAAAAAAGGTTCAAACGTGATGAAATCTCAGTAACCTCGGTTCATGGAATAACGGAAGACAAAACCAAACACACACCAAATCTATTCCGGTTATCTGGTACAGATGGGCCCCTACTAGCTACAAATGGAAGGCAACAGCCCCAAGGGTTATAACCACAGTTACCCACAAATGAAGGCAATTTATAGGGATACTTATGCTAGGTGGTGGTTTCAACCCATTTAAAAAATATTATATACTCAAAATGGGAATCTTCCCCAAGCAGGGGTGAAAGTAAAAAATATTTGAAACCACCACCTAGTATAACTCCATCTACAACTGCTAAGCCCCCCGGGCGTCAGCGGTTCCCATGCCACTTGCGGGGCCATGAGTGCTGGCCTGGGGAAGCCGACGTTGTAAACATATCCATGCCATTTAGACTCCCTAAAACTAACAGTTCGCCCCTGTAAATAGGTCGTCCCTAAAGGAAACTAGTCTTCTAACCATCCATTTTCAGGGGCTTTGGCTGTTAGTTTTAGGGAGGGTAATATCTAGAATAAGACCACATCAGGGGAGGAAGTACCATTTCCCAGTCTTGTCACATTGTCCTATGTGCTGCATCCCACATTCAAAAAGTGGGGAATGATAATCTTGATGACTCATAGTTTGTGAGGGTTCTTGTGTGAATGTTTTGCAAGGGTAGCAAGCGCAAGGATGTGGAATCCAGCCATGTAAAAAGCAAATGCATGGGATGCAAAAGCCATTAGTTACCTGGAGTTCAGAATATGTCAGGTTTGTTGCTTAAATATTAATGTTAAACATTTGATGATCTCCAGGTCGGCCCCAAACACATCTGCAAATCGCCAAATTCCCACTGCAACTGTGTCATTGTCGTGCCACTGTGTCATTGCCATACTTGTAGGTCCAGGTGCTGCCTGGCGGCATGAATTGCCCATGGTCCCATGGTGATGAAATCGCATCTATCTGGGCAAAGTATACCCTCCAGGGAATTAACATATCCCACCTGGGGAAAAGGAAAATCATCTTCAAAATGCCATTTTTGGGGGATATGTTAGTTTCCTGGAGGGTAATAGTTTCGAAACCTTGAAGCAAAGCAGATGACAACAAATTCATATCACCCAAGTTTATGCACAGCTGGACTCTCGCAATGAAAAATCTTTGCATGGGATTTTCTGGGAAAACAATTGTCACCATCTGTCCATCACTCTCTCTCTCTCTCTCTCTCTCTCGTCCGTAGCGNTCTGTCCACTCACTCTCTCTCTCTCTCTCTCTCTCTCTCGGCCATAGCGTGACCCATACTGCGTCTTGAATTGTCCAAGTTGGCAAAAAAAAACAGTATGTGGCATTTCCAACTGATTCCAGGTGCACAAGTTTGATACATGCAAGTATGCCTTTTGGCATGAATAAATTTTATGTATGTACATTAGTACATGGGGATATGTTGCCGAATGATTCACACATTTACCATGCATCCCAATATGCAAATGTATATGCAAATAAATTTACACATAAAAACAAATAGATGCACAATATAAATATTATGTACACATGAAGTACAAATTAGTAAATTTAAAAGCATTCAATACGTACACACATAAATGATTGAATAAAAAATATCTATCACAATAAACATCATGTTCTACACATGTACAAGTACATACGTATAGTCAAAATACCCACCCCCAGAGCAAATGGCACAGTTTGAATGTTTAGCTTCATCATGGCCCTTTCCAACCACCGTGGCCCTGGTACAGACCCAACAAATCAACCCTGGGATGTACATGATCCATCCTATGATGTGTACTAGGAGCCCTGATGAAAATTTAGAGGTCAGTGTATGATACAGTATCTACGGCTAGTTTGATCCATTTTGAAGTTGTTTGAACTAGACTGTAATGAACATTATTGTCATTATTGAACTATGACAAACCTTGATACCCCTTGGCGTCGCAAACCGAACAAATAATGTCCATTCGTATGATCCATGAACATGTTTGTCCTTGCAATCCAAAAAATTGTCGAAGGGAAAATTGCCTTATCACTATCATGAGTGATGTCGGTGAGGTTCTTGATCCCATGGAAAAAACTCGCCCTGTGTCGCTCTCCTTCACATCCAACACTTTACCTTCACCTTTTGAAATGGCCTGCGGAGCTACTGGCTGTGGCACTGGCACTGTTTGTGGCTGTGGCACCGTTGGTGGCACTTGCTGCGGTGCTTGTTGCGGCGCCGATGCCGCTGGGACACTAGGAGCTGCTTGCTGTGGAACACCTGCCAAACTCAACGGGTAGCCGGTGGCAACAAAAAAATCTTCGACAAGATCCAAGGCGTATGGACCATGGAAGTTTATCCCATGCTGCTTTTTTTTAAGGATAGGATAACCTCCCTTCAGGCAATGAATTTGACGAACCGACCTTCCAACCTACACACATGGTAGAACCCAAGCCTATTGTCTACCTGTCCAGCAAGTATACACTCCACTAAGAAGTCACTTAAATGGCACAGCTGGGTTCCAGCACCCTATTTTTTCTCTTATGGTAAATTAGGGAACTAACTCGTCCACATTCATGGTGGATTTTCCATTACCTTACTAGACTATGATAGATTTATCGGAGACTGTCCGAATGGAACTCCACAATATGAGGCTTTCAGGAACTCCGCTTTCATGGAACGCAGGAACATGAGCAGCACAATCATGGAACAGAGTAACAAACACCTCTCTTTCCAGGAAACATCCCTCCAAATCCTGGTAACAGGCTCCCAAAAATATCAAAAAGGCATGGCAATGACATAGTCATAATATATCAAAATGTTTCCTCATTCTTCCACCCGGAAATATCTGCCAATAACCTAATTAAAGACCCTCTCTGAAGACAGGAATTTGGAGGAAACCACCCCCTGTCACAACCTGCTTTCTTGGATGAACCTGCCTGTCATCTGCATACCAGGCATGGGACCCATGGTTCCCATGGATGGCATTGACATTCCAGGCATACCAGGCATGCCTGGCATTCCTGGTGGAGACATGATGATAAAACATGTGGATAAGGCCGCCATATTATAAAGCTATGACGCATTCCAACCCTAGCTACTAATATCGTACTGAAGTAACAAAAAGTTTCTGTACGGGTACCAGGCTACTTTAAGCAAGCTACTTGTAAGTATATATGCTGTATATATATATATATTTATATGCTGACTTCATGTAGATAATAAATCGACCCAAATTGCGTATATGATAATCTAGAACCCAAATGACCTCTTTTTTGGGAGGTTGACCTTCCATTTGATGGGTTAAATCTTCCAAAATAGGGGTCAATTTGGTTTCTAGGAATATGTATGTCGTTCAAAAATTTGAGTAACACTGCTGATAAACCATGATAAACCCCGGTTTTGGGGGGGAAGATTGAGGTCCAGGTCCTTTTTTTGCCATTGGCACTGGAAGTCCCATTTTTAACATGCCTTAAACTCAACATGAATAGGCCCAAGACTGAAACGCTAAATATGCAAAATCATCTGCAAACAACTTGATATCACTTGATATTTTCTCCAAATCATTGCCACGTTGCACCCCGCACCTGGAAGTCCAGGCATCATCCCAGGCATTGATAGGCCTGACGACTTGAAGATTTTTGTGGTAGAAACAAAGAGCCCCGAACTTGATGTGAACCCCAGGTCCCCGGAACTGAAAAAAATTGTTTGTTCATACATGTCCTCTTTTTGTTGGACATCTTCTGGAAAACAAGTTGGTTCCTCACTTTTTCACAAGTGTGGCCGGCACAAATGTTTCAAAAAAGTTCCTTCTGCATCATTGTAGTACAGTGCTTGTGATATATATATATATATATCATGTTGTTTTCGAATGAGCACAAGGGGCGACACAAAATGTTAGAATCTTGGCTTTTTCACTGTCGGGTCCCCTCCCGTCCGCATGTCCATATAGTAGACGGCGCAACGGCTACAAATACAGGATCGGATCCCCACTTTCTTTCGAACCAGTTTCCTTTCATCTTCACACAACGATCATCAAAATTTTAAGATCATACTCCGAGTAGCCATTCACTCAAAAAATGCACCATCAAATTTAGATACACCCCCGAAGATTCACATAGAATCTTAAAAGAATGGTTTGGAAGAGGATGTTCCCTTTCAATTGGGTGTATTCTCAGGTTCCAGTCTTTTATCTTCCGGGGTGTGGATACAGTAAATTCTTCACTAAGCCAAGACCTGTTGCAACCACAACGGCATCAGTTGTTGGGACCGCCTCCTAAGCCAGGCATCATCAAGCCGGGCAAGCCGGGGGCCATACCCATCTGTGCCATCATCATTGCCTCCCATGGATGAACTTCGGTAACGACTCACGACCTTGTGATGAAGGCTACATCACCTTGAAACAATGGTTGTTTAAGGCATACATGACAGGTTTTGTTCAAAGAATATGTAAGCAACTGGTGGTGTTTTACATATCATCAAATTGGTAAAGAAATATGGCAAAGGTTATTCCAGTGTCAGCTCACATTTGAGCAAAGAATCAACTTTCTCGTTGCAAAACACAGGGATATTGCTTGCCAGTGTGGCAGGGGAGTATCCTCATCCACACAAATCACTGCCTACCAGGGTTGGGTGAAACATTAACATCAGCCAAAACAAGAACAATATACATAACTCATGGGTAATGTAAATGTTTCACCCATTTGTTGTATAAAAAACATCTATATACCAGGTTTGTATAAAACATTTGTTGTCATATACAATAACTCTAGAATGGAAAACAACTCGGGCCAACCACCTAAAATCAGAATAATCAAACACACAAACTGCAAATCACGAGGTAAATTACATATCAACCTGAAGATGGATGGTTGGAATACTAGTTTCCTTTTGGGACAGGCCAACTGCAGGGGCTATGTTGGTTTCAGGGGCGGTATATTTCAACATATTTCAACTACCCCGATATCTTCCATCATATGACCGACACACATGCTGCCCTTGGTTGGAGGACCCTTGCCTGCATGGGATCCATACCCATTGGAAGACCCATGGGGTTTTGCATGGGATTCACACCTTGATGAGTCCACCCGGTGGACTCTGACAGAGGATGGTGGGTCAGGGGGGGGCAACATGCTTCAAGTTGGGTATGCGATTTGATGAATTGATGAAAACCATGTGTAATCTTTTCATAAATGTTAAACAGGAAATGATGAAGTTTCAGTTTGAAGCATGTCGGCTTTGATGAGTTGCTTTCATGGCTTTGATGATGGTGATGATGATGATGATGATGATGATGATGATGATGAGGATGAGTTTCTGTGCCTTGATTGTTCATACTTCACCAAGCTTGTGAGATGGAAATGTGAATGCTGCTATGACACAATCCCCGTCGACCATTGCTTCTATCACACTTTGCGCTGAAATCTTTGTGCTTTTTGCAGAAATAAAGGTACAAAATGGATCGGCAGTTGCAGGTACCATTTTGTGAACCCAAGCTTGCGAGACTGTCTGAACTTAAATTAGAAAGGGACCCACCAAGTATCTGATCAAATTATGTTCCAGTGTACTCTTTCTATTTGGAAAAGCTTCAAGTTTCCCCCTGCATAGGCTAGACTTTTGGTGATAGCACCTTTTTATGGCTTCATTTCACTATATCAGTTGGATTTTTGGCCATTTCAGTCAACTTCTGTTCAGCCATGAGTACTTTTCATGAGTGCATGACAGGATGGTGTGAAAGAGTAATTCATTTGGCAAATATGTTGATCAAACCGGTTTCACCTTCCGCTTTGGTACAATGGAGGTGAATATCAAAACTGCGAACAAACACACTACAGCCCGCTGCGGTGGGAACTTTAGATTTCCACAGATGTCACAAGAGACCCACACAAAAACTCTATCCTATCCCATTGTACTCGATGTGTCATTTCCATTCATTTCCGGCATTTCCAAAATGGGCTGTAATAATCCCATAAACAAAGGGTCGCCAAATCCCTGAAATATAACCCAAAGAAACTTAACAAACTCCCATTGTTTTTTCTAGTTGGTGGTTGAACCAACCCATTTGAAAAATATGCGCAAGTCAAATTGGATAATTCATTTCCCCCCCAAAAAAACGGGGTGAAAATTCCAAAAACCTTTCAGTTGCCACCACCACATGTCAAACATCAAGGTGTACTGAGGTCAAGGCCTTGAAATTTCGCAGCGGCCGCGGGCTGCTCTGCCTGAGCTGAGATGAGCCACCAGCTCCCCTCACTGACATAGCCCTCTGAAAATGGATGCTTGGAAGATGGATAAGATAGATCCTCCTCTTGGGATGACCTAGTCTTAGGGAAGCTCTGTCAGTTTCAGGGAGGTGGATGCGATAAAAAAACCTCTCTGTTGCAGGACACTCTGGAAGACGCCCGAACTTGCCATGCACACGTGAGACAAAAAAGGGACACTGCTCCTGAAGAGAATTTCGTTCCCCCCCGTCTCAAGGCCTTTCTTCATCCCATTTTTTGTCATTCACCTTCTAGTGAACCACTGAAAGCGAACCCACAAAAGGGGGGTGGAAGCTTATATTCTTGATAAGGCCAGACTATCAGATTATATAAGCCATTATTTCTCAATCTACGCAACCTTTGCCAAATCATGTCTGCTGTAAAGCATCAACCAATGAAAAAACACACATATATATAT
>DF239609.1:149892-182872 GCA_000507305.1 Breviolum minutum Mf 1.05b.01 | reverse complement strand
AACAACAACAACAACAACAACAACAACAACAACAACAACAACAACAACAACACAACAGACAGCAGACAGACAGACAACAACAACAACAACAACAACAACAACAACAACAGACAACAACAACAACAACAACAACAACAACAACAACAACAACAACAACAACAACAACAACAACAACAACAACAACAACAACATAGACAGGGTTGGAAGCTGGGGTTGCGAGTTGCCTTACAGGCTGCAGGGTATAATTATGCTCCTCGTAGCCGGGTGGCAGGTACGGTTAAAGTATACAAAGGTTAGTTCTTAGTCCAGTTGAGAAGAAACCACTTGACTTTATTTTTTTGGTTGTACTTTTCGGTTCCCAAAAGAGATTATATAAAGTTCAGACTTTGAACTTAGGTCCTAGGTATAACTGACCCAAAGACCTTGGAACTCCCAACTAGCAATCATCCTAAGAGGTTCCTACCCTTTTCCGGCTCCGCCCTGGTTGAAGCGCGGTGCAGTTGTTACTCCGTGGCTACGAGCTGGAAGATGGAGCAGCTACAGCAACACCAGAGGTGGAGGTTCAACCCATTCACCGTGGTGGAGATTTGTTCACCAGGGCAGCTTTTCATTTTGAAACCTTATACAAACTGGTCACCAAAATTCACTGAAAATGGTATACTAATACCCTCAAAATGATGGAAAAATACCTGTAGTTCCGGTGGCATCACTTCGCCATCCCTGGAGTTGCTCTAGTCCAGATAGACGTGGTCAGGATCACCTCTTGGTCTGGGATTGAAAATTGGACATGATATATCTCACAAATGTTTTGGGGGGAGCTGACATTTTTTCACAAAAAAAGGTTCCATTTTCACATACTAGGTCCAATTTTCATCTTTAACAAGGAAACCTCATTTTTCACATAGGTGCTGTTTATTGGAGCAAGGAAAGAAATCTCTGGGAGTTTTAGGGGTCCCGAAACACCGGGCGGTTCCGCCTTAGAACGTCCTCCTGGTCACCAGGTGGCCTTTCAACTTTTGGCAGAGGAGAAACTGCCCGCGGAGGGCTGGTTTGCGGACCCAGATTGGTCAAGGTGACGTATGGAATGGCCCAACATGTGAATTCACCCTAACCAAGTTTGGATGAATTTATAGATTATCTATGGATCTAGGAGATATCCTGTGCGTTTGCTATGAAATGGTCAACTAATCTGCAACGTCAGCCGAGGGGATGAGGTAGGTTTCTGCAGAATTAGCGAGTTGGACATATCAGAATTGGCGATGTCATCTTGAACATTTTCTTTTTTTGGGTTGGATAAGTTTTTCTCTCCACACATATTGTTGCTGGGTTGCATTGGGTCCTGCCATGTGACAAATTCGACTTGGAAGATGTCCAATGCTTCACTGAAATCCCATACATCCACATATTTCTCACTCAACTTTAAGTCTATGATTAACTTGACTTTCCGTACACACCAACAAACTCACCCAGGCTGGAAAGGTTAATACCAACTATTATCGGCTCACACCTGTGACGACTCAGGTCCTATACCACCTACTGTTTAGAGGCTGATCCCGAAGGGGGTTGTTGGTGTTTTTTTTGGGTATCAGGTGACGCCAGGTTACCCTCCGTGACACAAACTTAGCCCCTGAAAATAGGCCTTCCCAAAAGGAAACTCATCTTCCAACCCCAGTGTTTCAACTGCTATGTTGGTTTCAGGGAGGGTACATTTTTTTGGACACATTGATGAGATTCAGGAATGTCTTGAGGTTAAATTGCTGAATGAAGTTAGAGTTATATATCCGATAAAACAATTTGATTAGACAATTAAACGGACATTTCCAGGTTAATATCTAAAATCTTGAAATTCTTGCTTGTAGTTGTTTTGGATTTTTTTCATCAATATTTCCTATATATTTTTTTGAATTTTAATTTGGAAGATGCGTTTTTTTTTGGTATACTGGTGCTATACACAAACCATCAGAGCCGCCCCCACCAAAATGGAATTTCTGCACAGTCAAAAGTGTGCTGGCGGTCAAAGTTGGTAGTTTTAGTGTAGGAATGTGCCACACATCATAGGGAATAAAAGGGGATGATAACCGAAACTTGGGGGGGAATTTATCTTCTGCCCGAAGCGTTTCAACCTGGCCCCAGGTGTGTCTTCATGTGCTGCCCGGTGGCCGAAAAAAATACCGGATCCACTCGGCAGCTCGGCAGCTCGGATTCGTGAAGCCATTGAGGTCTCATTGGTCCTGCACCAAACTGGCAGCACCAACAAAGGCGATGTTTTTTTTTTCGTGGCTTTGAGCAGAGTGAGTTTGAGAACAAAGGACTTACCCTCCCTGAAACTAACAGCAAAAGCACCTGGAAATGGATGGTTGAAATACTAGTTTCCTTTTGCGATGGCCCATTTTCAGGGGTTATGTTAGTTTCAGGGAGGGTAAACATCTTTGAATGATCATAGAATCAAAGGAAGTTTCGTTGAGAGACTTGGGATATACGAAAGACATTGTGGAGTAAAGAATTGTTTATATTCATTGTACATAGTTGTGAGAATCTGAATTAATTGCGGAAAGGAATGTCAATTGACAACATGAAACCGTAGGAAGTCTTGGATCCGGGCGCTGCGCCAGTGAAGTTGGCTTCTGCAGGAGAAAGATCTTGGGAGATAAAGGTTGGGTTGAAAGTTTGTTAGAACAGCATAGGTTGCAAGACGACTCGAATTGAAGGACAAAAAAAGAAGCAATGAATTCAAGATTCCTCTTAACCAACCTAATGGAATGCAATTTACACCTCCAAAAAATTGACATAGAGCCTGAACATGAACTCTTGTGAAAAGGAACATCATCTTCCAAACTTTCATTTTTAGTTTCTATGCTGGTTTTCGGGTGTGTAAAGATTGACGGGAGAAAGTCTGTGCCTTCACTTGGGCAATTGTTTAATGGAAGCACCTATATTACTCAAGCCTTTATAAAGCACCCGCAGAATCCATCGCTAGAACCATCCAACTTTGACTACCTCATTGGGTGAATGGATGTCACTCAACCTGAAGAATCTCGCACCAGGAGTGGTGGACGTTTTGGCCGAAGTGATTGATGCTCCTGCGGCGGGCATTGAATTGTCCGGACGCCAGGGGTGTAGCTTATGTTGATGCACAGTACTGAAACAGGGTGTTGGAAGTCTACTTCTACTTGCAGTAAAACGGCTTGAGTACACCGATGTAGCTGAGACTCATTTGCATTTGGATGGGTTGGTGTCTAAATGTTGGCAAAGAAAAGGATATGGTTTTCACTAGTTCATTGATTCATCTACAAAATCAACATTCAAAATGCAGTAACTGCTATGCTATTTGGGATCCAGGAGTTCTCTCAACAAATACCTCCTTGAAAGCTGGAGTTTTCATCGGTCCAGACGGATGGTGCAACAGGATGAACTGGTGAAATGGAGAATCTATCCTAATAACGACCTGAATCACCTGAATTTTATGAAGTTACTCATTTTTTCGTGAAACATCAAAACATTGATTGGAAAGATTTATATTGATTTCAAACAGGCATCATATGGCATCATGTTAGTCAACATATGATAAAATTTGTGCATCCTTCCTCATGAAATTAATGGTAGTCCTGCTGGTGCAGGTCCAAGTTGACTGCCAAAACTTGAGGCGGCAACCGCCACCAACGGCACTGGTGCAGAAGGCGTGGCGGAGGGAAGCTGGCATCCATCAATCCCTTCGGGATTGAGCGATATTGAACAAGTGGTCTTGAAACCGGAAATATAGACTGTGATTATATACAAGCATACATATACATATATCATTGTATGTGTATATATATATATACATGCACATGTACCTATTATGTATATAGATATACATGTATAGGATCATAACATATACTATATGTTACATATTACTTCAAATGTATTATTTGTTTTTTTACACATGCACATGCAGCATATCATTGAACCTGCTGAAACTTGGGTCCAGATGGGCAAGGCTTGCGAAACGTTGCAAGCTTTGTTCGAACGCAATGGACACATTTGCCTCTTTTGCATGAAGCACTATGCAGAGGCCAGGTTTGGGGCTCGAAGGGAGCAGGTGGAACTTGAAAGTTTTTCTTCAATCAAACACCAGTAGTATGGATTTCACCATGTTTTTCTGACACGGATTTCACCAGGAAGTTTTTTTATTCTTTTTGAATTCAGGATTGGGTGGGGTAAGAACTGGATGCGTGATGAACAACCAAAGATCTGCAAAAGAGACGTTTTTGAACAGCTGCCAAACCAGGTGAAACAGATCATCCTCGTTGGCTGTGAAAGTCGGGAGCTTAGGTGACCCACATCCAAAAACGGTTGAAGCAGAACTGCAATTGTCAGAATCAAGAGTTAGAGTGCGAAACAACCTGGCATGTTTTTTGACCCGAACTTTGATTGCAAATTTGGTCAGCGCACAATTCACCACCATCCATCTAGCCGGCTATTTTGGCATGTACTTGTATCACAGGTTCAAACACCTCAAGTCTGGGCAGCACACACACATACAGGCATACTTGGATGAGATCTATTAAGATTGGACTGTTGGTGCATCTCGCATCATTTTGTTATCTCACATGACATTCAGCGCTTGGGGTGAAGGAATTCCAGAAATGCTTCAGAGACATTTTTTAATCTACATCCCAAAAGAACTAAGGTAAGTTGCATCGACAAACATCTAATTTCAACATATTACATCTCCAGCTGTTTTCCCTTCGTATTTTATACACCTCTACCATCCACTACCAAGGTGGTGCTGCGTGAAGTCATCACAAAAAAAACGAACCGCCGACCCACACCGGTGCTATGTGACCCCGCCCCGAGGTATTGTAGCGGATCCCTTGAGCGACCACCCTGAGATGCAGCAAGAGGCGAAAAGATGCAGTTTTTTGATGCAACCTACTGTTGATGGTTCAGAAATCCGGCGTTCACCAGTTGAGGTTGGTAGTTTATCACAGTGTTGACAGGTTTTTTTTACATCCCAGGAGGTGCAGGATTTCTTCCACCAACAGTATGCAAGGTCCATGGAGTAGCACCATCCTTTTCACCAGTGGTTGTCATAGGTTATCACACCAGCTTTTTTCCATAGGGTTTTGGTTATGACGTTTTTGAATTTAAACCATCATTTTGTAGGGGCTGAAAATGATGCATATTTTAACCTTTCTTTTAATGATGTTTTTTAGGGGGGACTTATGGGGAAGCCAAAAGGATGGTGAAATCGAAGGGGGTTTCTCCCAAAATTGACCCCAACATTTTCAGGTTTTAGGAATTATTGTCAAACATCACAAAAATTCAGGTGTTTGAGATATTTCCCAAGGAATTATTCGGAATTAAAAGATCCCCTAATACTTCCTGAAAAGACTCTTTTGAAATTCCCCAAAGCTGAGTTGTATTTCCCATCAAAAAGCAACAAGGGCCAAGGTGCGCCGCCTTCGTTGAGGAATTGCTTGAGTGTCAACATTTCCAGTTTGAGCGTTGGGCAGTGTTTGTGATGTACTATCTCTACGTGTATTTTTTGGTATATATATACACATATTTAATCATATTTACATATACACATGCGTATTATATTCAGTGTAATGTGCGGTATTGCCATTGTGCTTTATTGCATTATATATGTTATATATACATGTTTTATATTTCCACCCGTGCCCAAACATATGGCAAAAACGGTGGAAAACGGAGTTTTCCCCGTGAAGCTCGGAGGCCATCGAACTCTTTGTTGGTGCCCTGGAGAAGTTTGCCTTGAAGGAGCACCGATTTGGGATGGGTGGATCCAATGTTGAAATGAAAGATGCTTTATTTTGTTGGATAAGATTGATATTTATGACAAGTATTATCATCATTATATAGTATAGTATGATTTTTACTTCTGTGTGAATGCTGTTGAAATAATTTGTTGGATGCCTTAACTTTCGTGGATGGCAGCTGCAACAGATGGGACTAATGATGCATTGTAATGGCTAATGTACTGTAAGTTAGGATTGTTTTCCCTTCCATGAGTTCAATGTCTTCCAAACCTCCGAGGGATGGATGTTCCAACTGCATATCTTCTTCAGCACCCTCTCCGTTGGGTGTCGATTTTTTTTTCAAACACATTGCTTGGAGCAGCTTAAAGGGAAATCACCGGAACAACAGCACAACATGTCCATGGAAAATAGCTGATTCCAGTATGAAACCAATAGATCTTCGTGCCCTAGGACGAGCGTCTCAGTCGCAAGCTTCTCAAGGCTCGAATGCTAGCTGGGTTTGTGGGTTTGTGACCATGGCCATGACCAACGTGAAACTTTGTTGGCCACCATGGCTTGAAGACACTGCATTTGTTGGTAACTAGAAAGTGACACTGAAGTGTGTTTGTCTACTTGTTCTTTTTAAAGAGAAAAACCCAGGTGACAGGCATTTTACTTTGTTTCACAATTTTCCATTCGCCAAGTTGAATGGTGGCAACGACCTTTTTAGTCATGTCTAAGTTGGAATGCTCCCCTTGCCAGTAACAGTGTTTGACACTCCAATCAACAAAGAAAGTTCAAAACCTTCACATTCCTCACTCAAATTTGTTGATCACCAATAATAAGCCTTTACCCTCCCTGAAAATTAACAGCAAAAGCACCTGAAAATGGATGGTTGGAATACAAGCCTTTCCTTCTGAAGGCAAAATGCTAATTTTCAGGTGCGAATGTGTTAGTTTGGTAACAACTTTTGAAGCGCTAGGCCTTGACGACTCTCTTCGAGTCTTCATATCAACTGGTGGCATGGTGGCGATCCTCAGGTACAGCTTACCTTGGTTTGAAACATAGGAAGCACCACGAAAATGGCGGCATCCAGGTGTGATTGTAGTCTTTTTGTTGGGGGGTTGTTGGTGAGGTACTGCAATAGAATTGCAGATTGTATATTGAGGATTTACTGCTGTGTTCAATAGGAATCCTGGAGTGAATGGAAGAAATCTTGTGCTAGATGATACATTACATCTGTCATGATCAAGCATGTTAACACTGCGTTTTATTTTTCCCTTTCCCACCATGGCTTTTTTGTCTCTTCTTGCGGTGCATGATTCAACCTTCATCCCACTTTTTTCAAGTACATGAACAACTACCTCAAAGCATGAGGGTATTGATATCAACATTAGGTATCTCAAAATGAGCAGCGTCTACATTTCTCCTCAAACAAACTAACACGTTCCAAGCTGCTATATGTTTTTTTGGACCAACAAACCCAAGTAACTTTTTTCATCCGGAACAACCTCCGAGCAATGTGAATCCTCAAAGGAATCGGTCCAAAAAAGAACCCATCAAGTTTTGGCGGGGTTCTATCTTAGATGTTTTTCATTGGGGTTTTTCAGGTTAAAGAGTCACCTATTTCAGCATCCAGGTGATGGTTGTTTTGAAAAGGAAGGGCACACAAATTCCAGTTTGTAGCGGTTTGTAGGGTGCTATTTGAGAAGACCAAAAACATCATGTGACTTGGGGGCCTTCCAGAGAGTCCAGCGATGCCATGGACCCAGCTTGAAGTTGCCCCCCAGTTTCACGGTGGCGAAACGAATCCCAGGTTCTTGCAGAATCATCCTTTGAGCAGCTTATCGGAGCTGAATGGTGTGAACATCCCAGGTCTTAAAAAAATCCAACATCAGTGCTTCGAAGAGGAAGGATCTGACAGATAGATTGACTCTATGATTTTATGATAAAACGTGGTGGTTTTAACAGGTGTTTCGTTTTTTTTTAACATTTTTTTTCTCCTCACCCCGAAATTTGCTGGACTCTGATTTTTGGTTTGAAATATCTAGCTCAAACTCTTCAAGGGTACATGATTCCAAGCAATTTGAGATGCATCGGATCGTCAGATGTTATGGAGTAGTTGGGAACATTTTCCTATATTTGAAACGTGCGTGACACGGATGAATATATTTCCAAAGACATTGGGCATCATGATTTCCGTATTAAAAGAACCCCAACTACGCAACATGACTCAAACTTTGAACTCATTTCTCTTACAGTTGATCTTCTCCTAAACCTGCTAAACTAAACTGGCACTAGCAAAAACTAAGAACATGATTAGAACATGAAACATGTTTTTGGGATATTTGAACAACATCAAATAATAAGTAGATATCGAATATCGCAAGTCTTTTTTTAAACATCGCTAATATAAAAAACCCATTCGCAACCTCGCAAGGATTGGATGCTCACATCGAAGCTGTACGTGTCCGGGTGGCCTGAACGGATGGATGTCACGTGGATGATGGACCTAGAGATGGCTGGTTTTTTCCGGCAGCAAAAGAAAACAGTTGATGGAAAGGTAGTTTATATATCTACCATATATCTACCATTATTTATGACGGGGGTTCCAAAAAACATCCAAAAAGGTGTTTGGGAATAGGACTTTTTGAAACAAAAACAGTATCACCCTCTGTACTTTTTTGTTTTAGGGAACATTGTGAGGATAACCTGCTTTCCGAAAGTCTATTTTGAAGAAATTCCAGAGTTATTATCCTTTTTCAGCAGTGGGGCTCGGGGGCAGAGGGCAGGGCCCAGGGAATCTTTGGAAACCTGGGATCTGAGGCGGTATCTCGAGCTGGCTACTGGAGTGCTGAGGAGGGGGGGAGGGTTTCTCCAGTGGGAACTTGAAGATGGTGAAGGGAAAAAGGGAATCATTTGTTTGGAAGTATCGACTTGGGGCCTATGTATAGTATACTGTAGTGCAGATTATATGATACTTTTTGTGATACTATTCTATTATATTGATACTATACTGTAATTTGATGTATACATATACATGTACAAACATACATCTAATATGACATATCGTAGAATCATACAATACATGTGTGGGTATGTGCTCATTACATCATGTTCTTAATGTTCGCTTTTTGGTGTCTCAACAAATCACTGAATGATTCTTTGAGTGTTTGTCACCGGGCGATTTGGTCTATTCCGAGATCAGAAAAGGCAGGAATGATCCAAAGACATCCCAATTCACAATGTTTCATGGAAACTGACTCCTAAACCCCGCAATGAATATGAATGAATCTATTTGGAGAATTAGAACGACCATAGTAAACTTATAGGATAGAAATAAGATCCTACATACTGTTGATGGAAGAAATCCGGCTACATAACCAGTTGATATGAAGTTTTTCCCATTATTTACAAGGTTTATGTATCCCAGGTAGTGCAGGATTTCTTCCATCAACAGTATTACAGGTGGAGGTTGGTTACCTAAAACTTATGACATGGCTAAGGCTTTGAGGCTTTGAATCTTCGGTACATCTTTATATCTTTCACACAAGGGAAACTGATGATGCATGAATGATGGATGATGATGTTGCAGATGATGAGGATGATGAGGATGAGGATGAGGATGATGATGATGATGATGATGATGATGATGATGATGAGGATGAGGATGATGATGATGATGATGATGATGATGATGATGATGATGACGACGACGACGACGACGACGACGACGACGACGACGACGACGACGACGAGGATGATGATGATGATGATGATGATGATGATGATGATGATGATGATGATGACGACGACGACGACGACGACGATGATGATGACGATGATGATCACCATCTCCATCTCGTGTTTTTGGTGAATGATGTTTGTAGGGCAACCTGCCCAGAACAACTGCTCAGGATGCGCCGTTGCTGCCAGAATTCGTTGCCGGGTTACTAAGAGATCTCTTAATGAGACGGTTGGATGTTTAGATCCGGCCAGTTCTTTGCAGGTCTGTTGTTTGATTCAAGTTTAGGTCAAGGTGCTACTTGTGAAATGACATGATATACATGGTGAATTGTGAATATACTGTGTACGTTTTTTTTAAACACCATTGAAGGCTGAGATTGGCTCACCGTTGCGGTTTCATTTGAGGCAGCATTAATTAGCACCATGCTGGATGCGGTCGAGGCACAACTCTTTTTGGGAGAACCGCGTAGCGGATCTTGTTGTTGAGATCCTGGACCAACATTTTGTGATTTGAATGGCCCAATTTTCCATATCATGAGGTTGTTACCCTCCTGAAAACTAACATATCTCATCGCAAGTCACTTTTGAGTCGATGATTTTCTTTTTCTTCAGGCAGGATATGTGATCGTTTCCTGGAGAGTATGTATTTGGGTGTATGTTTGGATGTGTCCCAAGTCAAAAGAGTGATTTCTTCAATTTATAGGTTTCAAAAGGTGCCCGAGTTCGCAAGGGTCCCTTTATCAATCTTCACTTTCCATTGGTGAACAGCCTGCTGAACTTGGGCCATTTGATGGTAAATATTTGCAAATGTAGTCAATCACATCATGGATGGTGTGGCACGCAGAAGTTCAAAACAGTCTGATGATTTGGTTGGTTTATATATTGTGAATGCGTGTTTTTAGGGGCCCTAGACACTCTTTGGAGAAAGAATTCCAAATTCAGCTACATCCTGTACTGTATTGTTCTTGAGGCCTCATATTCTGAGTGGAATGATTCCGTCACTTCCAGCTAAGACACATATATTGCAGGATTCCAGCGTCAAAATCCTCTTTTCATTGGTGCCAATGGACACAACCTCCCCAACACTGCAGGGTCATCTGGACTTTTCGAAACCTCCCAGTTGTGCTGGCCGCAGGGTAGGGAGATCTGAGTAAACAGGGGGTGGTTCAAACACATGGTGATCCCGACATGTGCAGTAGAATCGGCCTTGAAAGGGGTGAAAAACGACGAGAGATTTTGATAAAGAGGAATTTCAAGAAATAGATGATCATTCCAAGAAGGGGTTTCGTGGGTTCCGTTTGGTGCAGTTGATCTTTTTATTTTTGATATTTGTGTTCCTTGATAGATCTGAGAAACGGATTTTGAAAGAAAGCGTTTCAACAAACATTTCTCGTACGGAAATCTTGCAACACTTGGTTGGAATGTTTAACAGCCCATGATTCCTTAGATCATCCACTTGAAAGTACCAACTTCATTTATTCTATTCTACTTTGGATGTTATGCACTACCCTCTAGAGAACGAACACATCCCACCAAACTGGAAAATGAACATCCTCTTCAAATGAAAGTACCGAGGCTGTGGACTTGACGGAGGCTGAAGAGGCCAACCGGCAGTCTCAAACTGGATGTAGCAATCTAATGTTATACAGTGAAACAGAAGTCATGAAAGGGATACCGGGATACCGGGATACCCACCCCAAAGTGTTTCACAGCGAGTTTACTAACCCCTGAAAATTGACCGTTTCACCCAATAGGAAAGGATCGTCGAAACCAAGCACCATTTTTGCAGCGGGCGAGCTGTTAAACTTCGGGGGGTGTAGTCTTTCAACTATAATGACAACACTAGATGGATATGAAGTAGATAACCAGTAATAACCAGCAATAAGGTGTGATTTTTTGTGACTTTTTCCTCCCGCACTTTTTCTCGGATTTTTTTGGTGCAGATTGCTTCGAGCTGTACTGCCTCGGTCCTGCACCTGATGCTGTGCACCTGACCCGGTTTTCCCCGTTAATTAGGAGTCATGTTACAGTTTTCCACTTTGGGTCATGGCCATATAAAGGACAAGATTGCCTATCAAGTATAGTTTCTCGCAAAAAAACAACGGGAAAGTTGTCAAGGTCAAGGAAAAAACTGACAAAAAACAACAAAAGACATGCATCTGATCTGTATAACACTCATTAAATTAAACTTCTTTTTTTCAGATGTTAATCAATCAATTGCAAATTCAATCAGCACATTTTTTTGGTCAACTCAAACACTTTCCTTCGGTTTGATGACCATCCCTTGGATCCATCGGTCCCCCCCAAAAAAAACTCCGCCAGGATCGATCCGTCGCCTCCCACGGTGCAACGATCGGTGGCACGAAGTTTAGGTCCGGGAATTTCCGTTTCCGGTGGTTTTGTAATGGCAGTATCTTCAAGAAACCCGAAACGGAGTGGACACTTTCCCATGGATATATCGAAGAAATAAGGAACATTTTTTTTCCCATAACTCAATAAACACAAGAAATGCAAGCTGCACACCGAAGATTGAGGCGCCATTTGATCATCCTATTTTGACATTTGTCCAGCAGTTGTCAGGCAAGCGGCAAGAAGGGGCAGAAGCTGCCAAGGCGAACGAATGACATGTTTTTTCACATCGAGTGGTGTCAAGAAGCCTTTTTCTTGAATCTTGATTAAGTGATTTATGATGATTGATTCGTATCTAGGTGCTTTGATCTATATATTATGTAATTATATGTTTTTTTTTAAAAACAAAATCTGGAGGTGCCTTCAACAAACAAGCGTATCGTCCCGAATCCTTGACACTAACAGCATCACTGCGACGGTGTTGTTGTCGATCTGCAGATTTCAACTCAGATGGTCAGATGGGAACGCATCAGCGTTGCCCGGAACACCCTTGGCCCTTAGGGAACATAAATGATATAGCAAAGATAAACGAACTTTCAATCCTCCACCGGTTGTTTGTTTGTTTGTTTGTTTGTTTGTTTGTTTGTTTGTTTGTTTGTTTGTTTGTCTGATCAGCCAGAATAGCCTTGCAAATCATATCTTTTCGTGCTGATTTTGGTCGAATTCCTTGCTTCAATTGTGGGTATTGCTTGGGATGCTTGCCCAACCATGATGCTGAGTGCAGTATGTCAGTATGGGTAAAGTCTTGCATCCACGTCAGGTGTATGATTGACAGCTAAAGTCCTGCACCAAAAAACCTTATGTTTTTTGTATATGATGTTATAGTGTTGGATTCTGATTAGTGAAGGGCTTCTCCCATGTTCTCCCACCGGTCAGGCTGAGAACGATGACTTGCCGCCATTGGAGGACTTAAATGTGGACGACTTAGACTATAACTTTACAGGCATGGTATTCACCAATGATGTTTTCAAGGTCACTTGACTTGTGGTCAGATTACATGATCAAGTGATGAAAGTTAATTTTTATCAAAAGCATGACTTGGCAATCTTCAAATACACACTTTTGGGGATATAATCACGACTTTCAAACATTTTTTTTTTGAAAAGTCTTCAATTCCGGTTGATCTCCACTTGCAGGTCGAGGTATAAACCTTTCAACCGGCTAAGGACTTGGAAACGAATCCTTCGTCAGAAGAGGCAGTAAATACTTTGATGAAGATCATGCAGGCATGGTGGTTTTAGTGTGGAATGGTGGTGGTGAAGATTGTCAAACATGATGATTTTTGGTCCGCTTCCAATTTTCTGAAATGGTTGACTTCAAGGGGGTGTAGGTTTGAGGTGTTCATAGCTTCAATGGTGTTTTTAAATTGAGACCAAATAGTTATTGAATCATTTTGGTAGCGAAGAAAAATCCGTAGAGCGTGAAATTTGCTTGTGAAAAGCTTGGTTGGACCACCCCATGGTCCTCCTTTGAAACAAAACAGGATGAGTATGTGAACAGATGCATTCCTCATTATTTCCAAAAAAAACATGACAACGCATTATAAAAGAGTTGTATTCCCACCCTTTACCTTTACATCTTGCTACTTATCTAGATGATCCCTTTTCATCGGACATGAACTAACGGTTAGGGGTTAGTAACCTGTGTCAATCTGTGTCACGGCGCTCAGGTGTTTCCCTCTTCGGATCGATTGCAGATGAATTGCCAGCATATTCTCACGTCACTCCTTGGAGAGTGAGTCGAGTCAGCACAGTGACAGCAGCGAGATCCGCAGTGAACACTACGCGGGCACTGACTGTGCCAGCATATCATTTGACGTCCTGAAAAAGGGTAGCAAAATCCAAAGTTTGGAGTTTTGAGCTACGAATTTTATATAATTTTATTGATGGATGTTCAAATGCGAACATATGTGCAAAGAGTTATTGAAACTGAAAGACGCGTGCAACTTTTACTGGTACGTACTTTTAACATTTAGTGACATCTAGCGATTCCACCAAACATTTTTAACTGCCTGTTGATCTTCCCCGATTGCAGCTTTACGTTCTCAACAAACAAGCAAACAATGGGGACTCAGACTTTCAATATGAAACAACCAGCTTCTTTTTACCCAACAGACTTGGATCTTGTCAAGGACCCTGCAGATTCGCAGATTGCCCTCCTTGAATATAATTATTGAATTTGCCACAGATCAGTTGCAAATGAACAGGTTTTTGCACATATTGCCCCACCAGCCTGCCTTGGAAAATATTGGATCATCAAAAATCAGTTATCAGAATTCCAAATCTCCATGTTTGAACCACACCAAACACCAGCATCCACAGCCCCAGCCCCCAATAAAACACCAGCCTTTTTTGGGTTCACCCGAATTCCCTCGGTGGCGAATCTGGATCCAACCCATGTGGCGACGCTGAAGACCGGCGTCCAAACGCGTGGCGTGAGGGCCGCTATCGGGAGGCGATTGGAGGTGCAATGAGCGGGATTCAGGTGAATCTTCTAAAGCTGGTGATGGAATTAATCATTTATAGTGAGGGACAATCACTTAGAACTCCCTTTGGAAAAAAACAAGGAAGTTGCATTTCCGTATATATGTATGCATATATGAGCGCCCGCCAAAACCTCCGACATTTTGGAACAGTTACACCAGGACATAGATACTTGATACTATCATGAAACTCTCAGGAACGATAGGGGTGACACAAAAAACGATGACTTTTGATACACATGTTTGCCTGATTTTATTACAACCATTAAATGCTCAGGAACGATGAGGGACACACAAAAAACGATGACCATGTCAGCCACGTCCTTTCGCGGATGTAATAGGTTTAGTCCGTTGCTCATATATATATATATATATATCCTGATGCATTCCCCAGTGAATAGGCTAATCGTGATTTGATTTGTGGGATTTAGAAAAATACCGAAGGACTTATTTTAGAGCATCCAAGAGACATGATGAACCCAGAATGCCATTGCAGTAGCAGAGTGCTTTTGTTTGAGATATTATTGGAAGCATCATGAAACCAACCTAACTCCTACCTACTATGCAGTATCAGTAGTCATCTTTCTACTCAGAGGAATCTTGGTTTCAGTGGTATCAAGACGTCCGTCAATTTCCACTCGCCTAGACCACATAGGTACGAACATTTCTCACCAACAACTGGATAGCCGGAGAAATTGGAAGGGGCAGTGTGAACCCATTTCACTGGTAAACACAAGGACATGTGATACGTACAGATAATATATTTATACAGTATACGTTGTTTCGGACAGGAAAGTAGGGTTGCAGATTTGTATCAGGCAAATCTTCCAAACAAGGTGCGCAAGGTGGACTGATGAAGATCTGTGACGTTTTTTTTTCATTTCAAGCTTGACAGGTTTTGATTCTGTTGTTCAAAATTTACAAGTTTCAAAAGTGACTTGGATTTGATGGTGAATTTGGGCAAGTGTAACTTCTCTTGAATTTGGATTCAGGATGATTTATATGGCCGAATAGCAAGTTACCCCTGATGTAGTACAAGTGTACGAGGGACCCGCGCCATTTCATCTTTTCAGAAGGACTCGACTAAATTGAGCCATGAAACCTGAAAGTCTATTATAATCTCAGGTAACGGAAATCATGGTACTAGTACTTCAGATATCACCACCACACACTCGAATATGGACAGTAAATATGACAATCATTAGATATCATCATTTGAGCAGGTGAAACAGTTGGTTAAAGGTATAAAATATCAAAAATCTGTAGTATGCTTATAGAAAAAATGTACTAATCCACGTACACCGGCAAGTCGCCCAGGAGCTGGAGTGACTGTAGAACATGGCCTCCAGCTCAGCGATCACCTTGCAAAAGATCGCAGGCCTTGAAGGGTTTGCCTGTCATGGCATGGTCAAGCCTTATTTAAGGGCTTGGTTTTCCCTTAGTAAGGCCTTATTAAACCATTATTATATAGACATATTTTTTTTTCTTGGGGGGGGGTGGGGTGGTACGTTAGGGGGGTTTGGTTGATTAGCTATGAATATGAGGAACGTTGGGTGAAAGGCCAATGATGGATGGGATTATGACGGATGATGTGAAATATGTTGTCAATATATGAGCGCCCGCCAAAACCTCCGACATTTTGGAACAGTTACACCAGGACATTGATACTTGATACTATCATGAAACTCTCAGGAACGATAGGGGTGACACAAAAAACGATGACCATTGCAGCCACGTCTTTTCGCGGATGTATATACTAGGTTTAGTCCGTTGCTGATATAGGATCACAATTGATTACCGTCCCCTGAAACAAAAGATAGCACCTCTTTTCAAGGGCTATATCAGTTTTGGGGGAGGGTAACACAAGTTGATATACCTAGTATTTGTACAGACATTTCACGAGTGTGCCCCTTTGAGTGCCATTGATTTGGTCAGTTGCATTGATAATCTCATCCTTTAGTTGATAGTCAGACTAAAAGGGGTGATATTGTTTTAGAATTTCAGAGGATGATCCGTTGGTGAAAGTGGATAGTTTGAGGAGATTCATGAGATATTCCCATCTAGTTACTTGAAGTTCAAGGTACTCTAAGGATGAAAGTAAATGGTGTGCAAACGCTTCCCAATTTGTATCTTCCTGGATGAAATTGCCCAGTTTGGGAGATCCTGGTGAAAAAAAAACATGTGAAAAAGGACACGTGACCTGAAATCAAAGGGTACACTTATGTTACACTTTGTGACCTTGAATGATTGGCAATTCAGTTGGGTCACTCTAAATCCCTTGCCTACATGTAGGGCCAGAAATTCCATCCTCAATCCTTCCACGTTCGTTTCGACCTGCAGCAGGAGACTGCATCAAGTCCGTCCGTTCGATCGTGCCTCCGGAAAATGAAGAGGAGGCCGTAGACCCTTGGTTTAACGACGAAGAAGGAACGACACAACTCTAGGAACAAAAAAAACGGAGAAAAAGAAAACAGGAATATCTGCAGAGATATTTGTGCACCTACTGTTGATGGAAGAAATCCCAAACAACCACCTGGATGTATAAAACCTTGTAAATGATGGGATAAACTACCTATCAACTGGTGCGGGATTTCTTCCATCAACAGTGGCTTTTAGCTTGGATAATATTTTTCTGGTGTCTGTGAGAAATCCTCCCAAAATATTCCAAAACGTACCTATTTCAGATTTAGTGATCAGCCCCCTTGCCTGGGGGAAGCCTTGAAAAGAGGTTTGACTTCGGTGAAGCGACAGCATAAATGTATAATATGTATACAGTGTACATTACATATCATGTTTGTACAACATATGTACTGGCCAGATGAACTCGAATGATTGCTGGATTTTAGTTCAGCCAAACAGAAAGTTCACAGCATTATATGTAATATATCCTGAAGTTCTGGAAGGTCTGTTCAGCAACCTCTTTGAGGGACGCTGCAATGTCCGGCATGGACTTGTACTCATACTTCTGATGGTAAATGGATTTGTACTTTTTCCGCCTGGACAAAAAGACGGAAGTTTTGATCGCCTGTTACTCAAGTGTGAACAGACCACCGCCTATATGCTGCACTATTGGCCGTGTCTTTCGACATATCATATGCAATTACATGACTATGACGTATTGAACTGACAATATCTTTCGTGACCGGTGTGCCTTCATTGCTTCTGGTGCTATGGTTACTTTTCTTTGTTGCTCGAGACTCAGACAACCCTTCAGAAATCCACAACGCTGGACTCTTTCGCTTTACATGAACTTATCTGCATGTAGACTCGTGCTGCCAGTCGCCAATATATATATATATATATATTTCCGCAAGTATCATTTTTGACATTCCTGACAGTATCCTCAACGTGTTGCTTTTAGAGTGACATCAACAGCACTTTTCAGGATGGAACATATTTAACAAGTGTGTTTTCATTGAAATGTTCCACTGACGGCGTAGTGTTTTGACGGCTCAGGAACTGATTGTAAATATTTGGAACACCTTGGCGGCGCAGTCGGCTCACAGTTCCTTGATGGCACGGCTATAGAATGGCTTGCAGTTTACCTATACATGAATAGGATTGGAAACACAACAAATGTAATGCGTATGTATACGTATTATATATATATATATATATCTATTCTATACTTAGATTTACTGAAACATCATATTACTTCAATACTTGCTGAGATTTTCCATAGTTTGGCCTGACAAGATGAACCACTGAACGAGGCCTCAAAGTGGGCAAGTCGATGTCGCTGATGCCTCTGGGTGTCACGGCCGATGGAAGGATCATTGATTTTCCGCTAGTTTTCGCAGGTGGTTTCCCTGATACTCCCCAAACCTGGTTGTTTTTATAGGAAGAGAAAAACTGTCCAGCTGAAATTTTCGCTTCAGAAATAATTGGACCTCAATTTTCAGAAGCATCCGTATCTGGCAAGCTGATACCTGAACATGTGAAGAGAAAGACATTAATCTTTCGGAAGCCATACCCTGCAGGCCAGCAGCACTTGCCTAGAAACATTGGAACACGTTGCTTCTCAAGTCTATGGAACAGCAATATGAACGGCAAGTCATGATGAACATGCAGAAGTATATGCAGGGCATCATCACCAACAGCGTCAGATCACCATCAGGGTTATGTTCATAAATGCAAAGATACCATGTTTGAAATCACTTGATCATTTCACGATTTTCTTTCTTTCAAAAATGGTTCAGAGAGAGATATTGGTCCAGGCAATGAGATTTCACAAGCTGACAAAAATCATAGACACATGTTCGGTGGATGTATTGGATATTTCCACTTACTTGTATGTATCTATACGTATAATTTAACCAGATGTCTTACAACACTACAGCTATACAAGAAAGGTACTGCCACAGTGTGAGTCTA
Source organism: Breviolum minutum Mf 1.05b.01 (assembly GCA_000507305.1). NCBI lineage: Eukaryota > Dinophyceae > Suessiales > Symbiodiniaceae > Breviolum > Breviolum minutum. Next base: position 164,119 of record DF239609.1, on the reverse strand, counting down.
CCGGGTTCAGGACATTGCTAAGATCAGCCAAACGAATGACTTGTTGCCCACTGCTCATAGTCACAGGTCATTTCAATTCCTGCACAACATTGGAGATGTTTATGTGTAAAAGATACATTGAATCAACAGCACTTTCGTTATTTGGGTGGTTGCCTGGGAGGTATGTCTCAGTCCAGAGATTTTCTGAGGTGTGCTTTTCAATGCCGGAAAGGAGATGGCACCACAACTTGCAGTTTCAGAGCTCTTTTTGTTGCAGCTGCCTGGTAGCATATAACCCGCCAACTGGAGATCTGGTGATGATCAAGTTTCGTCCGTTTTGTACCTAGACATGAGAGGCTAAAAACTCATGGTGCTATGAGTTTTTTGTTGGACATGGAACATGCACCATGCATAGATGTAAGTCATTCATATCTAGGATGCAAAAATACGCAATATGTATTCACATGTCATGGATTCTAATATCATGGAGTATCCTAGACATGCTTTCTCTGGACAAAGCCGTGTTGTCTGCGATGTTTTCATAAGTCCTTGGATTTGGATGCATTTGGACCAAATGAGTTCTAGAAACTTTCAACATTGAACATCAAAGTGAATGATAGGGGAAGTCTCTCATGGTAAATCACCATTTTGTGGCATCAGATACACCATTTGTTAGAAAAGCAATACCTGGAAGTCACCGCAAACATTGGTCGCAGGTATGCCATTTCGATGAAACCTGGAGATCAGGGTCAACCAGGTCCTAGTACGAAAGCAGCGCTCCTTGGCTTCATTCGAGGTGCCAACGTGGGTGATTTCAGTTTTTTTTTCTCCAGATGTCTGACCATGAACAAATCAAGAAGTCAATCATGTCAATATATAGATATCTAGGTGGTGGTTTCAAACATTCTTTTTAATTTTTACCACGAAAATTGGGGATATGATCCAATTTGACTGTCACATATTTTTCAAATGGGTTGGTTCAATCACCAACCAGAATATGGTGGGCCCCGTCAGCAGGAAAAGGTAGTAACGAATATCAAGTTATAACTTATACTGTAGCTGACAACTCCACATGTAAGGGGTGAAAAATAACTCCAGTTATATGGCCATTTATTTTCGGCCATTCATACTGTTGATGGTTTAGAAATCCGGCCAACCAGTTGAGGTGGGTAGTTTTTTCCCATTATTTACAGGGTTTTGTACATCCCAGGTGGGTTGTTTGGGGATTTCTGAAGCATCAACAGTAGGGGCCCCATGTCCCTCCATTTCTGACGATCCAAGCGGCCACCCACCGAGGTATGGAGAGATTGCTGCCGCAGTGCATGTGAGCGACAAGGCGATCGTTCCCAACGTGGTCAGCGCGGTGTCTTGGATAGAACGATGGTTTTGTTTGATGCCCCAAATTTGGTGAAAAAGAACTGGGGAACTGGAAGTCGACCGGTTTTGCGAACACGACAGGTTTTTTTTGAGAGATTTCCATGGGTTTTGCCATGGCAAAGCTTTGGTGTTACTTTGTCGGCCTTTACAACATTTGATCCACTAACCTCCCAAAACCTGGATGCTTTGTTTAAAAAGGGAAAGGCTTGACAAATTGATCCATCAACACGGCTTTCGCTATTTTTTAGATGATTTTTTCCCAGGTCCCAGGTTAGTGAAACACAGTAGATCACCTTGAAGTGGGGGAGGTTTTGGGGATCTGCTGCACCTTACTCTGGTTTCCGTGTTGTTTTGCCAAGGTTATTCACAGATTTGGAGAGCTTTGTGCCCAGCATCCGTTGGTTCTCGTGGACTTCTCCCCCTTGGGGGAGCTGAAATGTCACTGGGCCTGGTGCATATGGTCACCCTAAATGGATCCGAAAAACGTGGTGATTTTTTTCAAGGAATATCATAGATGGAAGAGCCGCCTCATTTGGGGATGTTCAACTGTTGACGATTGATGACAGTTTACTTCATATCATCATCATTTATTACATTGATAAATCTGTTGGGATTAATTAAGGGTAGCCTTAAACTTCATTCCTATCCCACTGTTTTCACTCTTGACTTTTTTGTTCAAATAGGATCCGCTTATAGGAATCTCACAATTTCCCAGGAAATCGAAAAAAAAACATCCGGGCACTGCACAATCATAGAGATGCGAGGATCTGAGGCCGTACTTCATCAAAATCATCAGTAGATCTTATCTAGATAGATGATATGTTTTCTAAACATCAGCCGTCTCTTCTGTTGTGTCCACTTGTGTAACTTTCTGTGGCCTTCCAATAAACCCAATTCATAGGTGTGCCAAATGTCAAGTACGTAGGTAGCATAGGTGTTGGTTGGAAACATTTGGCCATTTTTCCCTACTTAAAAAGTGTATGTCCAAAATATTTTTCAACTATCGATTAAGGGACTTCACCTGTGAGTCGAAACCTCATCGTGTTCAGACTCAGGAGCTTCAAAGGCGTCCCGACAAAACACATTTTTTCGATCAAAAACCAACGGTGTGTCAAAAAGGTAAAACGTATTTTTGCATACCCGGCATACCAATTTGGCATGTTTGATGTGTTTTGTAAAGATCTCAGTTTGAATCTGTTATGGCTCAAAACAACAATTTGATGGAAGCAGCAACTATGGAGGGCAGAGATTGGGCAGATAGACATGAGTCTGGGTTCTTGAGAGCAGCATCAAAAAGAACAGAATTGCGGTTTGCAAAGGCATACTGTGATGTGAAAATATGTCACTCTTCGATACAGATATCCTCAAATGATTGGTATTGATTTTGTTGGTCTTGTTTCTACATATTAGTTAGACAATGCTGTACACAAGTGGCAAACAAAGCCCCTAAAAAATAAAGCAAAGGATCAACAACGCCCATAAAGATGTTGTCCATCCCATGGCACTGGCTTCATCTTGCAACGTTGCTTGCACTTCAATGTTGGCATGGCAGGTGCCAGGATGCTACAGGATGGTCGCCAGTAAAGAATATGCCACAGCGTGACACTGCTCCTTACTTTGCATTGATCCGCACGGACTATAAGTTTCGGCTTCAGAATGACTATGTCACTTACAGCATCGACATTCTCATCGATCCATGTCGAGATTTAGTTCGTACTGGTGGTATAGGTTCAGCATGTTGTAAAGATCAAAGCGTAGCGGGATGTCAACACCATCCAGATGTCGAAGCAGGGCAAGATTTGCAAGTGGCCTATATGCAAAATGCACATATTGCCAGCTGTCGTGGCACAGATTTCGAGTATGATCCCAATTGTGGAACTTATTTGGAGGTGCATCGCCCTGGTACCAAGGAGGTCTTATCCGATGTGCGGATTGATGCAACCTCCTTCCCCAGTGGTTACCAAACAGTCTTCCTGGCAACACATCGATTATGTCGAGGTCAATATGAGGTATGGTGGGTTGTGCGGACGCGCTCCGGTCCCTACGTGCAGCGCACGCGTGGCTTCTATGTCTCCTTGCCCACCTGTGAAACGCCTCCTGGTGGGGTGGATCCACCACAACCACTCCTCTTGCTCTCGGACATGCCATGATGGAAAAAACGTCACACGTCGTTTCACCGGGGTTTTCAGCAACGATCCAGCTCAGCGGTCGACATCAGAAAAAAGGGCCAAAGTTACCTCTTGATTTTTGGTGAGGTAAGTACTGAATACGGACAGAAGGGTGTAAATACAGGTAGATACGTTTATTGTATTTGATCTTAAATGATTTTACCATTCATGATCTTAAATCTTAATTGAAGATACATACAACCAATATACTATTCATGTGCAGGCAATATTATGGGAGTTACGTAGGTTTCATACATTCAGAACCGATCATCGAATCTCAAGTATGAAATCTCCCCCCAAAATCACGAAACATTCAAAGATGTTTAGGTGGAAGGACTTGTACAAACTGACTCCCAGTTTGTATGTGATTTTTTTTTGGTCAGTGCAACCTTGGCTTGATTTTTTGAGCGTCCAGATGTTGATTCCTTCACCTGGTGATTTTCAAGGGTCATTTTTTGGTTACCAACCCAAACAGTTGCACTATTAGAAAGGGGAAATCCTTCAAATTTACCATACGTACATTTGCTGCTTGTTTGATCCCCTCAAAAATGGGTCCCATTTAATGACCCATGACGTATTCCAGTTTTATCTCGTGAAATCTATCTGGGACATGGTCAAAAGGGGAACCCCTACCATCGAGTTGCTGCTCAACTTCGATTTCCTATCCTACCCACCACCCCTAACGTAACCCCACCAGAAATAAGGGGTTAAATAGCCAATGGGTTTTCATAAGCTCTTAATAAATAAGGTCTTCCTTCTTTCTGGGAGGTTTACGTACGTCAAGGGGGGGGGCCCGGTTGTCCAGTCATCCCCGGAAGTCAAGCTGACCATTAAAAGAATAGTCCCCTGGAATTGTTGATGAAATAAATCCCTACACAACATTTCATGGTCTTTTCCGTTTAAGTCTATGACTATTCATCATGGTCCTTTCCTTGGACCCGCCAAAAAGCGGTCGTTTCCCCTGAGTTCTCTCGTTTTTTGAGGTGAAAATCAACGCCTGGAGTTTCTGCCCACGAATCAACTCTTAGCTCCTCCGCCGTCCACGGAGCCTGGAAAGACGGTGAAATCCTTGCTGCAACGAAGACGTGCCATGGTGAGAATTTTTGGAGCTGAAGGAAAGATGGGCAGATGTAGAAACCAATGTATATAATGATACGTACAGAATAATTACTGTATATTTATGATGGATATCATGTGTATATGATATATAAATGATTCAATACAGTACATATCATGTCATGCATTTCCATATTGGTTTACAATGATTGAGGAGATGATATGTTTCAAACGTTTATGTGCCAAACGTTTTCACCAGAGTTGTTTTTTTCCCAAGAGATGCAGTAAAAGCCTCGAAAGTAGGAGGTTGCAGCTGACGTGGCTGGAGAAGTTTTGAGTGTTAAAGACTCAAAGGATGGGTGGGGGGGGAAATGATCATTTATTTTGAGGAAGTAACACCTTGATGTTGGTGTGTCTCAAAATTAGAACATGGTCCATGTTGCTTGGAAACTGCTTTTCTTTTTTTTACATCCCCTCATGGTGAGACGCACCGATTTCGTTGATCTTTCACATGATTTTTCCTTGAATCTGAGTCACAACAAGTCACAACCTCGACAAAGGGCAGGAAATCGGCTGGCAAATCTGAGTAGATTTTCTGGTTGATTTGTGGACATGGCCACATTGTTTCAGCTTGGTGATCTACTGATGGAATAAATCCTGAAAAATCCTACCTGGGACAGGGTACTGGGATAAACTACTTGAAAATTGGTGCAGGATTTCAATACCCTTGTGAAATACTTCACCTTCCTCATCAGTTTTCTTGTGGCTGCTTGGAGTAGAAACAACCAATCTCCCTTGATGTCATGGTGAAGGAAATGATGTTTTTGCAGTGCAGCCTGTTTCACCATCCCCCTCTCCATACACATCCCAAGGAAAACCAGAGGCTACGGAAGAAGGACTTTCTGCCACCTTTCAACCAACATGTTTTTTTGTTGAAATACTCGTATGAAGAGGAAATCATATACCCTGGAGTCCCTGGAGATATACTTGGCAATATAGTATGGCAATAGAAATCATCTACCTACTGAATATGTTTGAATGGTGTAGGGATTTATGATTTGATGGTGACTCTGCTAAAAGTGGACTTGAGCAATGAGTCAAATATGGACTGTAAAGGTTCAAAGATGTGCTTGAACGTTTTTGTAACCCGGAGTCAGAATTTATAAACACATGGGCGAGGGAAACTGGATTTCTCTTTCCAACATGACACTTTACGGTCAAAACGTGGTCAAATGCTGGCCTCCAAAGCTTGCAACATATAAACCCTGGAAGTCAACCACCTTTTAAAAAGATAGTGGGTTCCGTAGACCAACCTGTAAAAAGTCGTGGTTGGACTTCCAGGGTAATCAATAAAAGATCCAACACACTAAGTTTCGGAATCATCCAACAGCTTTTTACCGTTCTGGATGCTCTTTTCGGGTCAGGAGAGGCTCCGGGCATCCCACCTTTACCCCTCCGGAACTCTGAAGATAGCCTTCGGAACGGGGGAGGTTCTGAAATTCGTGCAGGCGCTTCTGGGGTAAGGTTGCAGCGATTTGTTAAGTAGATCTGTAAATGATATACACTCCATATTTAAGTACACGAAATCATGCATGGTGTTGGAATATGTATAAGATTCTATAAGAGGTCTATATCCATGTGGATAATTCAGGTGAAGCGACTGATTCAGCCTCGGGGCTTCACCAAAACCCACTGGAAGTCCAAAGCCCATTTCTAGTAAGGGTTTATCATCATCCAACTTTCAGGGAGATGTTTCATGATTTTTCATGATTTTTCTACCCATTTCTGTGTGCAAGAAGCTGGATTTTCAGATGCATTTTTGATGCATATGATGTATGCAAAATGCATTATGTAGACATCGTAGAGTCAGAAACAAGGTACTGCAATCCAACACATCTCCACCCGACATTTCACCAGAACATGTTCAACCAGAATCCATCTTCCTACCTAACAAAGCTGCCTTTCCTTCCCACCCGAACAGTTTCAGCAAACTTAATCTCCAGAATTGTCGAAAGTGACCGTTCAGAACTTCTACCACTGCTACCTTTTTGAGACACCATACATCATTTAGATGTACATTTATAAAGCTAGCCTCTATCTAGCCTTCCTCCCATTCATCCATAATCAGCGGAAAATGGCTCAAAGGAAACGATCGTTTTGGATCATCTTCCCATCCACTTCTATGATTCCACAAAGCTATTGTTGATCGCAGAAATACCATTCCCAACCAGCTGGGATGTATCCCAAACCCTGTAAATAATGGGATAATCATCATACTATGATATACTACCTTCACCTCAACTGGTGACTTTACCGGATTTCAGCCATCCACCCGTTGGGCTTCCAGCTCCCGTCCACCCCGGTCACCATCCGCCAGTTCCGACGATCCGCGTCCCCGACGGCTCGCCGCGGCTGGGCATCACCCCGCGGCGTGGCCAGACGGTGGCCTGACGCCATGAGTTTCGCCATGGAGTTTCTGCGATGTTTTACATATTGGAAATATACCATACATGGATGGTTTCCTACTAGAAATTTCATTGAGTTTGAAAATATTGGAAAAAAACACCCTCCTGGAGGTGGGATGATTTGTTTCAAGAACTCTGTAAAGAATTAGGTGATTCTGTGACATGGGTGACTTCATGACACTGGTGTTTGTTGATTTTTCACACCGCCAGGTCTATCGTTCCTTGCAGAGATCCACTGAGGAGGCAATTCCAGAATGCAGGGCTTTTCTGGGATGCTGACACCATCCATGGTAGATTTACCAACATGGAGCGTAAACATCACACACACAAGAAGTAGCAGAATACACTGTACATGAATGATGTAAGTGAAATTACTTGAGATCATTGAAAGGCCAGTCCTGCCTTTCGCTCCAATGCGAGCGTTGGTTCGGGGAGCCCTGTTTGGAAAGGAGGGGGAACACCCAGGCATTGGCCCAACAATTCCAAAGTGAACTCAGCTTGCCAAGTATCCAGATCCCCACTCAAACTGGTCAAAGATGGTCATGTTTCTTGTTGACTTCTACAAGACATACATCTACATGTACCTTGAAGGCATGCAAGAATTTCATGAGGTGAAATCAAGTACAAACCATCCACAATTTGATCATTCAAATCCGTGAATGAGGGGTTTTAAACAGTTGAGACTCCTGCTGCCTAATGAGCGGAGAATCCCAGATTTGGGTGCAATGAATCATGACGTCGATGGTCGATGGCTTAGTAAGTTTTTGTTTTTTTAATGGCCCAACTTTTTCAGACATTTTGAGGTTCGTGAAATACGATCACATTCAACCAGAACGACAATCATAATGATCATCAATATCATCATAATATGCACAGCCGTGATCATAATCATCCTTCATCATCCTTAATAATCATTAATCATAATCATGCAACATTCCAGCCATCAATGATTAATGATGATTGTGATGTAAGTACCCCAAAGCAATTTGGGAAGCTCCCCCTTTTCAAGGCAACAGTCACCACTAGGATTGTATAAAATACTTATAATCTTATATATACATCTACTCCGGCATATGTACATTTCTAGTGAAGGGAATCCTGAAGTTAAGTTTTCCTTCCCCCTGTTAGGAGGGGTTTCACATCCCACCTCATGATGATCACCCCAAGGTCCGGACAGCAAATCGGCGGTGGACAATGGCTTTGCACGTTCGCACCCTGCGAAGGTGGGAAAGGGGAGACCAGAGGATGGAGACATTCAGCACGATGATATGTATTTTGTGGAACTCAGATATGTCGTCGTCATCATCGTCATCATCATCATCATCATCATCATCATCATCATCATCATCGTCATCATCTTCATCTTCATCGTCATCGTCATCATCGCCATCGTCATCGTCATCATCGTCATCATCGTCATCATCGTCATCATCGTCATCATTCATCATTCATCATTCATCATTCATCATCCATCCATCCTCCCTGAATGAAGTTGCTCTAGACCAACATTTGTGTTTTGTCTCCCTCTCTAATAAACACAACACGTTGGCAGGTCACAACCAACCCGCCGCCAACCCGCCAACCCGGCAAAAAGGCCATCGATTTTCCTCCGCTCTTGGATGAGTTTTCACGGACCTTGGCGGCTCCCTATGGCGAGGCAGCCAGGGAAATTTTTTGAGCCACGGGTCCACGGGAAGGTGGGGGGGAAGAGGAGCGTATGTAGTAGGTTAACAAATTTCTGTAGTTGGAATATGTTGAAACTATTAATTAGTGTCCAGTTTGAGTGATATTATATGACATTATTTTGTATAGAACGGTAGTTGTGTAAGATTATGTGAGATCAGAAAACATACATCGGTCATAATGTATTGGCATCTCGCGCTGATGGCACAGGATCTTCATCATGGAAGCAGCTCTGGTCGAATTGCTTCACATCTGTCACCGCTGTCGGGCATGCTGGTGCCTAGACACAGATTTGGCGTTGAAAAACATCAAACCTAAGAACTTGTCAAAGGGAAACTTTCACCCAGAGTTTGGTGTGTTTCTCCCGTTTCGGTGATTGCATGTGACTGCGTCAAGCAGCAGCTTGATACACATAAAAGCACGCCTTTTATATCATGGAGTTGCACGAAACCGGCAAGTTTCTACAGGTTTCTTTTGTTTGATTTTCTAATTTCTGAAGGCTGTAGTTTCCAGGGGACTTTGTTTGTATGGCACAGATCCTAGATCATTTCCATGTTTACATGCTATAAGCTAGAACTTTAAAGACTTTCAGTCTTGCCTTTTCCTACTTTATCTTGAAATATCATCATTTTAAATATCAAATTGCTGTTTATGTTCTACAAAAAATCACTCGAAATGAAGCAACCGTTTCAACCATCTTCACATTGGAGATTGGTGAAACGAGTTGTTCAAGTGCCCTTGTGTTTCGAGGTGTGGAGCCATGAAGGAAAATGTTTGAAGTGGCGGCAAAAGAAACTCCCAAAGAAGGACAGTAAAGGCCGGTGCTTTGTTGTTGTTGTTGTTGTTGTTGTTGTTGTTGTTGCTATCTCCGTTGTGGATGTTGTTGTGGATGTTGCTTGAGAAATGAGAAATGAATCAGGTAGCTTGGGATGAAGTTGTTTTTTTCTTTCAGGTGGGTGGTTCTAGTGGATAGGGAATACCTGCAAGAGATGAAGATGGAAGGTGGATTTTAATTTCAGGGTTGGAAAGCTTCACATGATGGGAAGATGCTCTCATTTTGGAAGGCAAATCTTTTTGCAAGTGGCAACAAAAGTGGTGGATACACAAGAATGATACCTGGAGAAAAACATTGTATATATATATATATATTTAATTTGACTTACAAACCAAAAACACATGATGATAGCAAAGTACTTGGTATACGGTGACGATAATCATGGACTACGGAAAAGCCTGAGCGATGCATGGAGCTGTGAATGATGGTGATTTCCCTTCACGAATCCTCCAACTCCCAGCTCATCATCCCCATCATCCCCATCCCATCACACCTCGTAGATCAAAAAAAAAGGTTTGAAGACATGCTGCAGAAGGGTTGAGTGTAACACCCAAGTATTTCCTGCAAAAAACAGGAAGAGTTGGAGTCATTGTTATTGATGATTGAAATGGCTGATTTTTGGATACACTCCCAAAAAATAAAATAGAAGCCAACAACAGATGCTGTGTAAAAACTAAGCAAGGGTAGACCCCAAACACGAGAAAGTAATCTAGCACATAGAGGAATACTGGGAGACAAATGAAGGGAAATGCTGGTAGACCTACAAGATAATCCGGCCAACACATCTAGCACACCCGTCCAGCCTTTCTATTTTTTCAAGGGAGTCAGAACCCCCTTTACGGATAAACCTGTTGTGGAAAAGTCTTTTCCCTTTTCGGATTTCCTCAGGTGCCATTTTTTAGATTTTTGGGGAGCCAGCAATTGCTTGAAAAAATCTCCCGTCCTTGCTGGATGTTATACAATGTGATACATCATACTTGCAATCTTTTTCTTTGTTGAACTGTTTGCTTAATATTTGATTATAGGTACTATCATCCTCATCACTAATTGATGCCATGTTTACAGTAGTTTTAAAGGTTTCTATCCTCTATCATCTTAGGACCACTTCGAAACCTAGGGTCCACTTCAACACAGGTCAACAGCCTGAGTATGCCCCCATGGACATCTTGGAACATGAGTTCGAAAATTTGCAGATTTTGCCAGGTGCAGCGCTGAGTTGTTTTGTTTTTTTGGGGGTGCGGATGATGTGGAATGTGACGACTGATGGTGCGTTACCATCGTTAGTTGGTGGTTTTCCAGCTGGCAGTAGATCATAGGCATGTCTTCAAGTCTGGTGATACTGCTTGGCCTGGCCATGTTGCGCACCAAGTCACAGTTGAAACAGAGATGTTGATACTGTCAGCACGACATCAAGGTTTTTCAGGAAACACAACAGGTTTGTTTCCTCCAAGGCATAGAGTCAAAGTCAGAGAGATTTTCATGACTTGGCAGACCTGAAACCCTCAGACACGGATCCAACTTCTGTTAACCAAGTGGCAACTCCGGACGCAGGTTCCTCCTTAGAGTTGGAATTGGAGGATGCTGGCGTTTCCAGGTGAGATTCGCAAGCAGAAAATCCCTGTGGATATGAGGAATCCATCAATTTAGTCGAAGGGGTTTGCAATGTTTGGGAAGTATGTGTTCGGCGAATTTTTTTGCACATGTTTTTTTTGAAGGAGGTGTGTTTGGGTGACATGGGTACTATATCTGAGTGAGATGTCAGGGTGTTGTGACTGGCTGTGTGCCATGTTTGTTGAAAACCCCCAAAACAACGTTTATGCTCTGTAAGGGCTATGCTGGCCCCATTTCAGTTGGTTTGCCGGCGAAAATAAAACAACTGACAAAACCTCTAAAACACAATGGCTCATGAGCGGGGTTCGTAGATGGACCAGCAAAAAAGTTGGTTTTAACATTTGTGCACCAGCAACAGCAACTATGAGTGTGGACATTATTGGACATTCACTCCAACTACGACTTATGTCCAATGGATAGCCATCAAATCATAGACGACTTGGACACGTCCTCATGCCGGTGGAAAGAGAAGGTTAATAAGCTCGGAATCCTCTTAAAAACGATTCTTAAACAGGGCCTACAATGATTCAAAAATGACATTACGCTGGTCACTACTGGCATCATTCTCCTTCAAGGCGCACCTTCTATGGTGGCCTACTGCGATACAACTACTACATTGCCGGGATCTCATCGAGATGGCAGTAAAAAATCTCTCTTTCCCTACAGCAGTCAACCAGAACGAAGCAAAATGGCAGAGGGTGAAAAACATATCACTGTACTTAGTTGAAAGATTTGCTTCTTCGAGAAGGTAGTTGAGTGTTGTGTTGGTTTTGTAAAATGGCTGTATGAAACCATATTGCCGCCCCAACAAACCAAGAAAGTTTGGAATGAGAATCAGAATCACCATTTCACCACAGCACAATTCGGAATCCTTGATTTTAGAAATGAACGATCGTTTCCTTCCGGAAAATTACCAACCATAAAAATGACCACCTGAACATTCCGTGGATGATGAAATAGATAATGTATTTATGATTAATGATTATATATAATCTACCTTTTTGTCATGAATTCCTGGGTGCAACAAATAGCTGTTCGTTTTTCACATGGGAGTCTATTTTTTCAAAGGAACAGAAAGGTGATTCTGCCCATCCAGCGTGCCAGTGACCAGTGGGGTTTCCATCTTGATTTTTAGTTTAGACTCTTTTTGAGGAACTAGCCCAAGCGGTTCAGAAATCTACTTCATATTCCAAAATCTTGCAGGTCAACAACACATTGTAAACCTGTCAACAAGAGTGCCTTTTTCATTTGGAAATCTCAAAATGGAAAGCAGTGAAAGAAATGAATACATAGAAATGATGGAAACAATTCATTGGGGAGGCCGTTTACAGTACATTTATGTACATTTAATCATCACGGGGGAGCACTGTAGTATGATTATTGTCTCAGGGCGTTGAACTCCTGCTAAAAACCTGTTGCTTCAACCCTGCCATTTTAACAGATGTTCGGTCCGTGTGTTACTGCTTTTGCCGGCTAAGAGCGATGGTATTGCAGAGACCGCAGTGGCACCCATCAATGTCGAGTGGGTGGAGAATGTAGGTGCGACTTGCAACTTATGTCAGTGATACTTTTGTTGGCAGTCCAATTCTGTACTATGTGGATCTGGGATATACAAGCATTATAGATGTCTAACTTTTGTGTTCACCTTTTCGAAGCTGTTTTTTTTTGTCACTTAATGTCATTTCTCATGCAATGCTGCATGACGACCATCCTGCTGTTGGCACCGCTGTTCGCTTCTTCGCAGTGTTCCTGGTAGAAGCGGACCGGCTCTTTAAGAATTTAGAACCGGAGGCTTGAAGGGATTGGAAAAAAACTGGGAGGTGTAAAATCCTGTTAAATAATGGAATAAACTACCCACCTCAACTGGTGAGCCAGATTTCTTCTATCAACAGTAGGAGAGGAATTTTCAGCAAGGTGTACAGGACATGAATATATACCACAGTAGTGAAAGGATCGATGGCGATCGTCACTCCCATTAGTCTTGGTTTATCATAACCCCTTACTAAGCCACCTTTGGGAGTTGCTAGCCATCTACTTTCAGATATGAAGGGAAGGTTCAACGATATATATGATATACTTCTAAACCGAATATATGGGAAATTGCATGAAAAATACCGACCCGGATGATCCTAACTATCCTACATCTGGCATCTTGATGCCATGACGTTCACCTTTGGAGGATTTTTGTTTCGCTTTTGTTTTTGCTTATCAACTTGACATATAAGTTGGGATGCTCCCCGACCCAGGGTGCAATCGTCACCCACAGGATGACATGAAACATTTCTTTGTAGGAGAGACACCAATTTGCAGTACTTTCATTTGCAACAAAACTAAACCATGACCTTCAGGCATTTTGTTGAGGAAACTTTTTTGAAATGTCTGGTGGGGCCACCGAATTTTGGGAGTCCAAGGAATGATAATGCATGGAGTGTCCAACAAAGAAAAGAACAGGATGCTGCCACCCATTGCAGCATCCATGGTGCAGAGGATCCAGCTTTCTACACCGTCATACCAGTTTTGAGTCACTATATATATAAGGGATCGGGGCGATTTCCGGGCCCCATGGAGCTGCTTCTTCAGCAACTTGTTAGGGTAAGTAAGACAAGATGAAGATGATTTAATTTGAATAAATCAATGTTGCTTCAGCCCTTAATAAAGAAACTTGAAGTATTAGTAATGATAAATCAATGAACTACTTAGTGTATTAATGATAATAATGATGAAAGATGAATTGTGGTGTTAATAGATTTTTACTTGACTTTGTAAAAATTAATAAAAGTTGTTTGATTAAGTGTTAACATTTAATTTGTAATAATGTTGTTAATATTAAGGGATTGAACATATTGAAAATGTGAAACTAACAAATTGACTCTACTGAAAACATCTACGTTCAAAAATGTAAATTTTGTTAAATTGAAAGTGAAAACATGTATTCACTATTAATGTAAGTAAATACAAATTGTTATGTTAAATTATTTCACATGAGGTAAATACTAGTAATTGATTTACTTACATTGTTTCAATCTTTCTTATTATCATTGGGGCTGGTTGAT
>DF239609.1:121032-148755 GCA_000507305.1 Breviolum minutum Mf 1.05b.01 | reverse complement strand
TGTGTGTGGATATGTGTTGACATTCTTTGGAGATTGGTTGGTTCATGCTTCAGATGTGATGGTTGCCATGGATGAAAACATGTATGATTAAGAATGTCTTTGGTATATATGGGTACTGGGTAAATAAATGTAACTACCCTCAAACATACAAGTACAATTAATAAATGCAGTCCCATGGGGCCCGGAAACTACCCAGTACCCATAATATATAATTATATATATATATATATACTTGTGAAGCTTGGTCACATTTGTAACGCACATGTCATTTCTTGGTGGCTTTATCAGCAGTTGAGAATGAAAGAATTGACTGCAATATTGCGCTTCAGTAGCAAACAAAGAATCGAGTGTCTGACGTGAAACAAACTTATAGACTTACAGAACCTTAGTATGTTTTCCGCAGCATTTTTTGGAGTCTATAGTCGACTAGTGCATTGTCATAAGGTTGGTGGTTTACTCAGCCAAACTGAGACATGACTCATGCACGGAATCTTGCCTTGGGAATACGCCTAACGAATAGGCCTAGCAGCCCAACTCCACCAAATAACCATGAACTGATAGTAAAGAATGACGTTGGGTGGCTTTATACTCGATGTTTTTACATTGACATGTTTTTACCATCAGCTACTGTAATGGGTACTTCACGTTTTTGGGGATCAGCTGATGGTCAGGTCGTTATGCACGTGTTTTTTCTTTTGGAGAATTTTGAACATCAATGTAAAGCAGGTGGTGGGCTCTATCTTGGAGACAGTAACTGCAGAGATGAAAGCTGGGCCTCGTCCTAAGAGTGGGATTTACAGCCGTGATCTCTTAAAGGCAAAAGGAATTGTGTCAAAACCCGTGATTGATGCAAAAAATTATGGGGGGGGCTTGCAATACAAATAGGATGAAACTGTGAATGTGCATGAAGTTAAGATCCAGATAAGAGAAATGAGAGGAAACTGCACGCTAGGAGTGCAAAACTTTCTAAGTAAAGCACTGGCCACTTTCCGAAGGTATGTGAAGGCCTGCAAGCGTGCCATCGCTGACTACATCTTCAAGGCTGGATTCTCGAAATGATGCAACAGCGAAATGATCTGCAAAAAGATGCATGTCCAGAGAGTTTTTCCAAATGTTTCTAAGTTTGCTTAGTCTAGACCACCCCAACAAGGTTTCACTAACAGCAGCAGCTGAAGCAGCAAACAACAACAACAACAACAACAACAACAACAACAACAACAACACTACCAGCAAGGGCACAGGAGGAACTGCACATATGGGAACATTGTCAGGATGCGCTCAGCCGCGAACGCGCTTTGGTACCTTTCATGCCAGTGTTAGGAAAGCTCAGGAGCTGGGTGGGTGCAACAAATGCAACATGGAGTTTATTAAACCTGAGGCTATGTCAGGCCGAAGTTCTGACTATGTGAGATTTGAAGTGTTAAACCAGCTTGCAGCTCAACTCCATAGCTGGTTTATATTATCATTATTTATAATTTGCCCCGGGAGGCTCAGATCAGCAGTTGGTGAAAGTATCAATTCCATTCGGCCATTTTTTCATACCCCCATAGGATCCATGGGACTGGTATATTTACCTACATTTAACCATAAAAAATCAACCTTAAATGTAGGCAAATACACCATGCATAGATTCTATGGGACATTGTTTCAAAATCCTTTCCCAATTCTTTAAGTTTGATTTTTTTAAGGCCTGTGCCTGATTGGGGCACTGTTCCCTTTGAAGGGATTGAAGGTACAGTAGGCGGATGGGTGGGATCTCGTGAGGTTGAAGATTGGATGATGAACTGAAGAGTTCTTGATGGAAGATGAAAGATGGAAAGTTTTGGAAGCACAAGGTCACTAAATCTGTTTTTTCTCGTTGTTGTTTTTTTTGATTCTTTTTCGGTCATGAACTAGTTTATTTGTTTCCAAAAGAAACCAGCAAAAGGAGCAACATATACATGGGTTCGTATAAGATATAGAACGCAGTGGAACTCCACTTCAACTTGGCTCATTCGTCCAGGGGGTCCGCCAGACGAATGGCGCGATGGCATCGAGGAAAATCGCAATGCAGTGGTGTGGCATCCCAGAGTGATCGACAAAAATCGCTGGGCCAACGGCAGTTTTTTTGAAGTTGGTGGTGCCCAGGATGAACGCAAGTGACAAAGAATCTGTTCCAGCAATGCAAACATGCCAGGTCAAAATTGAGAAGCCGAAATTTTAAGAAGGGACTAGAGCACTATGGAAAATACACTCGTAGATTCTTTGCAATGTGTAATTCAATTGTTGATATAGTAGTCATGTATTGTATAGTCACGTGATATATAATATTTTTATGTGGTGTGTTTGCACTGAGAAGCGGCTTGTGGCCTATGTCGTCCCGTTTCATATTTACGATTTACGATTATTGCCTGATATTCCGGCAACGAATGTATGCACGCAGGTCTCCCATTCAATTCAAATCGCCCAGCAGTATATTGGTATCGGTATAATCGTATGGATACCAGTGCATTTTTTGGAGGCTCTATAAGGACATAAATAGACCATTCAATTTCATGGTAGAGAAGCACAGGCAGCATCGTTTGGTCGTGTTGTTTCGTGGAAACTCGTTGGATGACTGGCAGCATCCATATTCACGTGATTGAAGGTGATGGGGTTTGAGAGTTTGCCCAAATTTGTGAATCGGACAATGTCAACCTGCAGCCATTAATTGGAATTAACTCAAGAGAGATGTTGTTCAGATGAAGTTTTTGTGATTCAGACAAAGGTTGGTACCTTTTTGAGTAGACTAGCTTTTGCTAACATTTTTCAAAAGGTAAGACAAGACCTTCAGGCAAGACTTTCTTAGAAAGAATCCCTTCACATCTCCAAACTCCAAACTCTAAGCCATGCAGGTTTTTGTGCGTGATAAACTTGGGGGTCTTTGAAAGAGAAGCTTTTAGTTTCCTGACTAGCTCATCGTTGCAATTTCTATCTTGTACGCAAACAATAAACATTGCAGCAAACATGGAAAGCCTAAGAAATTTAGCAACTTGGGGTTTTGTCTCATCCTAGGCTAAAGTTTGATTTGTTGTGTCACTGCACCATTCACTCTATTTTGTAACCATGCCAGATTGGTATTGAAGGACGCCCGTCTCGTTTGCAACAAATCAGATCACAGCACCTTACATAATTCCGTAATAATTCCAACAGCTACTAGATCTTGACATGCGTCTTGTGCATGCTGCGCTGATGGCGAAGGACTGGGCAAACTGAAAGGTAAAGAAACTGGAAACCACTGTTCACGTTTGCTTCGGGTTGCAGTATCGGATAATATGAGCCTTTGCAGTTGCATTTTGGATGGCATCGCTGAAACCCATACCCTGTACCCGGTGGAACCCTTGGAAGGATAGAGTCGGATAGAGCTATTGGTTTAAGTGGTAAAGCTTCAACAATGACTTGACATGTGGTGAACCAAAGACCAATGCCTTTGTTTTAGTTTTTATACCTACGGGTTCATTTACATGGAGAAAAAGTGGTGCTTATATTCTGATCATTTCTGATCTTAGTCCAGAGAATTTCACTAAAGGACTGTGAAGCCGTCTCAGCTTTCTAGTCTCAGCTTGTCTCATCTTTCTCTCTAAAAACCTCCAGCCGTTGAGAGGAGACACAAAGCAATGTCTTCAATTTGCTCTATCTCCCTGGCTGTGGCTCCCTACCAGGTGGACGTAAGGAACGATTCTTACAGGCGAAGTGAGTGGAGTGGTGATTGTGGGGGGGGAGTTTAACAATGGATTGGGTTGTGGTTGTGGTTGTGTGGTTGTTGTAGTCAAATTGGCTCTTGTAGACATCAAGATCTTACACAATATGGATTTCATGTTTATCATTGCAAAAACATTTGAGGAGTAAACAGAAGAATCTGGTGGTTGTTTGGGTTTTTTAAATATATAGATGATTCTACAACCTAGCACCCTATATGGTATGAAATGAAAATCCATGAAATACCCCCAGTTGGGTACGGGAATTCAGAAATTCATGTTGTTTACCTGAGGCCTATGCCGAGAAAGCGGGACATCACCTACGGTGCTTGGAATATTCCAAGCCGTTGGGGTTGGAATTGGTAGAAGGCCAACTGCCCAACATGGAGGAACCTGGCCGGCCT
Organism: Breviolum minutum Mf 1.05b.01; assembly: GCA_000507305.1. Lineage (NCBI taxonomy): Eukaryota > Dinophyceae > Suessiales > Symbiodiniaceae > Breviolum > Breviolum minutum. The sequence continues at coordinate 144,635 of DF239609.1, read as the reverse complement.
GGTGGAAGCAGGTGTAGAACCTCCAAAACACCTGGGGTAAGGGGTTTAAGGGTTGAATATATTATGTCAATGGTGAAGGATTGAAATTGAAAGACTTTGGGACAACATGATGATGATGATGATGATGATGATGATGATGATGATGATGATGATGATGATGCATTTTCGGTATCCTATTGCAACAAACTCCTGGGGAAGGCACTCACATTTCTCGGTGCCTAGCCGTCTGAAAAGCAACAGAATCCTGCGGAAAACAACTGCCCTCAGAATCTCTATCAAAAGATAGGATCGGGCAGTTTCACCCAAGAAACTCCATGCAACATTAAACAGAGAGCCTATTCCGCATTGCTGGAAACTAAACACACCCCATCCGGGAATTTTGCAACTCTCCCAATTTGAAAGCATTTTTTTCCAAAACCGTGCCTTACTTTTTGCCCCCCCTTTTTTCCGGCAGGAGCTCAGCAGCCTCCATGAGGCCTTGACGGATGCCGAGCAAGCGGCCGACGGTTGTGGAGCAATGGTAGTGGTGGCAGCATCAATGGGTGCATGGCGTCCTGGACAAGATATTTGGGGCTTTTTTGTTTTTTGTGAATGACATGGTAGATACCAGTGTCCGAACTGTGTATATATACGTAACCATGATTATATATCCGTATGAGTTTCATGTGTTCATGCGTAGTATGAGTTGTGGTGCACCTCCGTGGGTGAGTTTTCCGAAAGCGTTGGGCTTGTGACGGAAGAGGGTGCCCACCTGCAGGGTTTGATACATTTGAGATGATTAGCTGAACGGTAGGTAGTGTTTCTGTTGATGGGTGAAATCCCAAACAACCACCGTGTGGATGTATAGAACCCCCTGGGTGTATAAATTTTCCCCTGAAAATAATGGGAGAAACTACCTTCACCTCAACTGGTGCTCGTTGGATTTCTGAAACATCAACAGTATTTCAAGAATTCACTCAAGGTGGATGGCACCTGAAAGCTCAGATTAGCGTCCCACCTCTTTTCAGATGACGTCCCAACAAATTTTGTTGAGATGATAGGTAGTTTTACACAAAATGACCAAGTCATTTAAAGGTGAAAGTGAATTCCTATGAATTTCAATATTTATCCAGATTTATTTAAAAAGTCATTCAAAACTCAATGGCTTAAATGTATATATATATATATATACATACAGTATATACATTACAAACAACACTTGCTATTGTCATTCATATCAATATCCAACACCTCGTTGTCCTGAGGATCGCTTCAGCATTATCTCGGAGGTATCCTCAGTATGTCAGAGGTTTGTTATTGCTGGCACCCACTGCATCCTTGACGGCCGGCAAAGTGCAACCACTGAACTCAGGCGTTCCAAACAGGATGAAACAGGTGATCCCCAAAACAAAACGTACAGACAACATGGATGAAAACAAATCCAGGAAGTTTTCTAACCAAGAAATACCTCAAATTTCACCATATTTCAATGAAAAGTACCATGTAGTCAACTGCAGCATTGCTTATTTCTAATATCTCATGCACTCGTGCCAAGTCAAGTTACACATTCTTTTGAAGTTTTTGCATACTATTTCTCACCTCTAGGCTTGGGAAACATGTCGAACAAATTGGCGCGTAAATTGGCCTGAAGGTTTGAGAAGATGGCATGAATGTGAGAACTTCCTTCTGAGACCGCAAGACAAGCACGTACTGGTGCATTTTGACATTGTTATCCATCTTATGGCATACGTGCAGTATGTTTACTGTACATATATATACATATATGTTGTTTTCTTGGACAAAAGTCTAACATTCGATACGGAGCACCATTTCATAATGTACGCTACACTCTTTACCACTCTTTTTGTTGCATTATTAGTTTCACAGTGTTGCAAAAAAAGGCAAACAAAAAACAACGGTCCACCTCTTGCAAATCTGGAAAGGCATGTGCCTCTTACCCTCCGAGCATACAAGTAGCGGTGGCTATGTGATCAATAGACGTGTGAGAGAAGAACTCCAGGAGCTTGGTGCTCAATGGATCATTCGTGGTTTATGGAAATCCCCGAACAAAATGGTTGGTCTTTTCAATCATCCATGGTAGGCTTCCCGTTCCTACCAATGGGGCAAAGTTTGGTCCAAATGGACGTCCTGGGGTAACATGAAATGTGTTTTCAGTGCTTCAGTGTCTTGAATCAGAATTTCCAATGCAAAATATTGATGATTTGGAAAGTACACTGATTTTCAGAAGTAGCCAGGTCAGGAAGAATCCTCTTTTCTTTGGATTGCTAGGTGCATCATGATCCGCGTGACCACCTGATTTTGGATCACATCATAAACTTCCCGCCGGGTCGGAAACCGTACCCGTGTTCATTGCGACTTTTCATATGAACGAGTTGTGGCTGACATGGTAAAAACAAGGTATTTCAGAGGTTGGGTGGAAGGAAACGACAGAAATTGGCTTGTCATTTGCATTACGACCTGGTTTTCATGGGTCAAAACGCACATCAGGACGTCAAAATCTCATGGAATTTTTTTAACAATGTTTGAAGACAGTTGCGTTTTACCATAGTGTCGCAGCCAAGGAGCGGACCGCTTCGATTATTTCATTTCTCAGCATACATTCTTTGGTTCTTATTTTTATTGAAATGTGCACATTAGGAATGGGACCTGCTATATTTATATTGTTGATTTCGTAGTGGTTTTAATGGGTGTCTGGTACATCATGATGTCGATATCCATGTACATGTCGTGTGTGTTTCAATGGTTCCTTGTGTTCTCCGATCTCTGGCAGCCACGAAGCGGGCCGGGTTTTCTGCACGCCGGTGTGTTTGGTCTGCCTTACTTGAGCAGCTGTTTCAAGCTGCGCACACAAACATCCATGAGATTTTCTTCATGAGCGTTCACCATCCGAAATTGGTTGGCACGAATGTTGACAGAACACGGGTTACATTAGGTTTGGGCATGTGTAAAGTATGTACCGAAGCAGTCCATTCCGTAGCACTTTGAACACGAATGCTTTCAAGGTGCGAGCATGTGTGAAGTATGTAGCGACATTCAGTGCATTCCGTAGCACTTTGAACACGAATGCTTTCAAGGTGCGAGCATGTGTGAAGTATGTAGCGACATTCAGTGCATTGCGTAGCACTTTGAACACGAACGCTTTCAAGGTGCGAGCATGTGTGAGGTATGTACCGAGGCAGTGAGGATGGACATGACCCCCGGGTCGAAACACAACGATGAACATGATGAAGCCCAAAAAAAGGTATTTCGTGGGTACGGTTTTCGACCCGGAGGCATAAACTTGGTACAGCAACTCCCCTCTTTCGATCTTCATTTGGGACTGTTACTGAAGCTTCCCTAGGTTCAGACTTCTTTGGCTTAAGACCAAGATGCTCCAAACAATATTGTTTGTTGATGATAGACCACTTCATCGTTGACAAGTTGAGTTCCATGTTTTGCGAAGATGAACGGCAGCACAAAAAGAAACCTCCTGGCAAGGCCCATGCATAGTGAGTTGGTCAAATTTCATCTCCCACTCCTGCTGCTGTAACCCAACATGGCCTCCATGGTGGTGAGGATCATACCATTGAAGACATGGTGCCAACCTCTTGCCGCGTCCGTGCCTTTGCAGCATGATTGTTGGACGCTCAATCCTCGCTTGATTAACGAACCGAACTCCATGCAAGTTGCGGGTTCGTTACGCTGATGATTCAATATATACTATACTATATATATATAAACCCTTGACATCCTTGAGTTTCAGGTACTTGTCCAAGTTGTCACTCAGTTTTTGCAAGGAATCCCCATAGCTTCAGAGAAGATCATGTAAATTTCCACCAGTCGTTGCGGAACTAATTATAAATTTAGATCCCAATTTTTCGTTTGCATCCAAGATTTGTCATATACTCATAGTATAATCATATAGTAATATATAGTAATAGTATAATTTTACATAGTGCATCATAATTATGTATATTTGATATGAATTTGTCACATGAACAACCACCTTCTCCATAATTTCCAGGGAACTCACCATCTTTTTCATGATGCACCGAGGTATTTTGCATGGAGATGAAGATGAAGCTATTCCACTCACAGCATCGGCCACCTGTTTTTTTTGGATGTTTTTTTTTTTTCGGAAAGGTTGGGGGGTTAAGTTTGTTTCGGACATTTTCCATTCAACACACAAGAATTTGGAAATAGTTTGATAGCTTCTATACTGCTAGCGCTTCCAATTTTGTTTTTGGAAAGATCATGAGAATGAAATGCAGTTGGTGACTTACAGTATGCACTGATGGGTTTTAAAGTTCGTCCCCCTAGCATACCCAGGTAGCACTCCAGAATGCCTTGAAAGCCAAGGGTGTTGAGGTGCGGGGAAGTGATGCAACTTTCATTCAACTTGGAGAAAAGATGTGACAACCTTTTGCCGCAGAGGTTTGCTGGGTGGTTAGAGGTCTTTGATTTTGTTGCAACAGACAGAGCTGCACTGAAAAATATCAAAAAATCATGACGCTTTGGATTAGAAGACCCGTTCATAATTGAGAAAAGAAGAGTACAGTTACATACAAGCCTCACTAATATCCTGACAATTAATGGCTACCCCAGCCATTCACTTTGCTAACCTCAGGAAATCATCCAAGTACCTTTTTGTTTTGGCTTTGTCCGCTTAAAAAAAGGACGAAGAAAGCCCTTGGTAGGCCACTCTTTGTCGTGTAGTTGGTGGTGATCATCGTCTTTCCTCTGAATTGGAGCTGTCCATTCTGAAGGAGCGGATTCTTCTGCCCCAATGATTTCGAGGTTTGGAAGGCTAGTATTTCGACACAAAAGATACAAAAGATACACTCCGGTAGGCTAACATAAATAGTGGAAAGTGGACCATTTGGAGATGTATTTCCTATTAAACATAGGGATATTCCATTGCTATGTTAGTTTGCTGGAGGGTAAGTCATTCATTGCTATCCTACGATACACTCTCTATATTAGCATTCACAATGTAGTTTTGAAGTTGGAGGAATCCATTTTCCTTTAAGTAATGGGTTTCACAACAACTACCAAGTTCACAAAGTATCCCAACAAAATATCAACTTCTATGTTCACCTTTGTCAATCTTTCTTTTTGATCTTATACAAAGACTAAGATGAATGTCGACCAAGGTCTGAAAAGTGAAGCGGTGTAATCGATTCAGCGAAATCAATAGGCAATAGGGGTGGTTGAAAGGGACAATCACAGATTGTATGGCAGTGGATCTCTGCTGAACTTCTTGGTATTGCCTTCATCTGCAAAATAAGGAAGTTCATGGAAGATCATGTTTAATACCATTCTTCTACATTATGTTCCTACAGGGCTGTTGATTGACATAGATTCAGACTCGGGAAAAACGATGAAGCTTTTTGACACATGACCTGTCAGCTTTCAGGAAGAATTGGACCAGTTGCTTTCCGACTGCGCCACCCCGCCTGCACCGAAGAAAAAGGAGTCCGATAGCTACTGCGTCGATGCTGCCGGAGTCCATCTTGCATTGCATCAACAAGAATGTTTCAACATCCACTAGAATCGTTTTTTTAGTAAGTTGGTTCTTTCAAGGATTTCAAAGTGATCTAATTAGTCATTTAGTCTTGGTAGCTTTTGGCCGTTGTAGTCACTCCACTTGTAGGGAATATGTTTCCCAAAGCTTTCGATCAAGGTCCGTATTTTGACGGTGTGTAACCAGTCGGCCCTGCGGCTCTTGTATCTTTGGCATCTCGGCACAGCTTTAGCTCAGTGGATTAGCTGGGAAAATTGTGGCAAAAACTGCTCCATCCATCTGTCTATCTGTTGTTATCCAAAGATCCTCACCTTTTTTGAATGTGTTTGATGACTCTTGTGGTATTATGTCCCTCCTCTAAAGTGGTACAGAAGTGGACTTTATTTTGGGAGGCTGGGGAGTTTCAGGAATGAGAACACTCCATGAGCCACAAAAAAAGGGCCCCTGGTTGGTTGGGTTATATTGGGGATGAAATCCTGCCCACTTGTATGGGGATTATTTCACAAACCATGAAATAAGGACCCATAAACAACCAGTAGAATGGAAAACAGGACGGTCTTTTGCGTGGCTCCCATGATCAGGGATGTTAGGTTTTGGTTGCCTTTTGTGAATGATGCTTTTGTCGAGCTTTCTGCTTCTTTGCCGTGTGAATATATATATATATATTTATAATATGGGGCCAGGGTGCCCCCCTTTAACAGTTCCGCAATAGTAATAACTTTACAAGTAGGGTCCCGGTAGCCTTACATATCTTTAAGTACAGATTGACCGTTAGAGGTAAAAGGGAGCAGGCCAAATGGAGTCACACATTTTGGATTGGATTTAAGGTACAATTGACTAACTTAATTATCACAGTAATATATAACTATAAGTACCCTCAACAAAAATACCTCCTTTTATTAAAAAGGATGTTTATAATAGCTGTCATAGAATCAGGTCCCCCAGGGTCGCAATGGGAATTCTTCAGGGGTCACTGGGACCGAGGTATGGCACTGGTTATGGATCAATGCTACTGGTTGATCTTCCAGCACCATCATCCACCATGGCAAGAGTCTTAAGTGAATTGCTTGCTGTTTTTTTCAAAGAACAAAGTGTAGTTGAAAGTTGAAATATATAAAAATATAAATCAAAGCAAAACAACTTCAGATATAGATATAGATAAGCCACACGTTGTGATTCTTTGCTGCTGTTGTTGTTGTTGTTGTTGTTCGTCTCCTGGACTTCCATCGATTTTCAGGTGGACATTGATCACTTTTCAGAAAGGTGCCACATGACATATCATTTCTTCGTGTCGGGGTGGATATCATGTTGATTCCCAACTTAGGAAACCAATTTAGAACCTCTTTTCTATGTAGTGGTTTCATGTGGTTTCTTCTTTGCTAAGCCATTTTTCCAAGTTGTCAAAACCTTTTTCTCGAATCGTTTACCAACTTGGCAGCTCAACCAACTCGAAACAAAGATGCATCAGGAAAAACCACAAGGAAACAGCAGCTGTTGGGTACAGATGCCAGGCAGAAATCATGCTGCCATGATGTGGTTACCAAGCTGTATCCTCAGGGTGTCAATCTGTTGGACAGAAATGTGAACCTTTTCTAAAGGAAGGCTCCTGCCCAAAGCCTGGAAAAATCCACCTGTTTTAAGATGTGACCTGATGATTTCTATCTAAAATCAAGATGAATCAACTGCCATCATTATACAAACATATAAACATATACAAACCATATTTTTTCGTCGCTTCATCATTTTACTAGACTCCCAACAACTCGTTCTGGTCGAGATTACCACTCCGAGGTTTAAGTCGCAGTGGTTCGAGGAGGTTTGTGCCGTCCTTCGAGAGGCGGCGATGGCGAGGGGGGGAGGTTGGTAGGCCTGGTGGAAAACCAGGAAGGACACCGGAGGATATTTCCAATAAAAGGGAAACCTTTTTGGAGGTTGTGAAGGGTGAATGGTAAAAATTGAATAGAATATGTATTCAACTTACAGTAAATGATGCAATCATGAAGTACGATCATTAAGAAAACTAATGACTCACGGGCCTCGTGTTTTGCATGGTAATCCTGAAGCATTTGATCTTACTGACGAAGGTAATCCTCACCTGCTACACTTGCAAGGGCTGAAGAAACGTTCGCAAAACCCCAACGAATTTGCAGAGCTGTTTCACTTCAGCCCAATTTGAGAACCATCCTATTCAATATCATCTCTAGGTCATTTGAGATGTTTGAGATATGTCTTGTTTCAAACTTGATAAAGATGATTTGATTTTGGCCAAAAGAAGTTCTTTCAAGCAAATAGCTATGTCACTACTCACCCTCCTGTAAACTAACATAGCCATAGAAAATCCCTAAATAAGCCTGGGAAATACCGAAATACCATCAAAATGGGCAAACATTTTTCCAGCCAGCTATGTTAGGAGAGCTTACACCTCAGGACGGACAACCGCACTGAGGGGCGGTTCAGGTTGATGGCAGTGACGGATGTTGGGGATGTAATGTGAAACCCGGAAAGAATAGCACACTCTGTTTGTTTAATTGGGGGTGTTCCATTCTAGTAGCATTTTTTTTCATTTCAGGGGCACTGTCCCTAAGTAGAGAAGGGGTTGACATCAAATCCTGGGTTGACACACACACTCGAGGCTGCGAGTCATCACGAGATTGATCACATTTTTTTGAGAAAATGTTCACGAGATTGATTCACTATCAGGTTGAAGACTTCGTATAGTTTTTTTCGACTTCACGATTTTATGATAGCATCCAGGGATGAAGGTCGTAGACTTCAAAAAGATTGATGTCGTTTCACGGTCTTTTCGTTGCTGTGAATCAACGGATCCGGGGAAAAAAGGGGTTGATCAAGTGAATCATACTTCTACCACCCCTCAAACTTCACCCGTTGAATCAGACCTTCTCTAAGGTGACAAGGGTTGTTTGCAGATCACCCCCACCTACATCTATTCACAAAAAGTTCTGGATCATTAATCATTTGACTCGAGAGCATGGGAGCCTGATCCCTTCACATGGAAAATTTGACATCGATTGATATTCCTGTATGATGATTCAATGATATTGTCCATGGCTGACATCCTCCACCAGTTGGTAGGTAGTTTATCCCATCATCTACAGGATTTTGGTACATCCCATTTGGTTAGCCGGATTTCTGAACCATCAACAATAGTACCTTGAAACGGAAACATTTTTTTTTCTGAGATTTCCTTTCGTTGTTTTTCTTTATGTCTAAGATTTTGTTCCTTGAGTTTTCTTGTTGAGTTTTTTTCTCCGAGATTCTGGGAGGCAAGGTGGGCAACTTAGCTCTAAAAATCATCCAAATTGGTATAGGAGTTATAACCTGCGTTTTGTATATCAGCTATTGGGGGGATCAAACATGCAGTAAATTTATGGCAATTTTGAGGATGAGAAAAAAATGCTCCCGAAAATCGCCAGAAATCATCAGGAGTCCCACAGAGGCGCGTTTCTTCAAAGGTGTGTTGGCCCTCCTTTCAGTGCAGCTGGAAACTTAGCCAAGTCGGCTTATTGTGGCAAAATGTGGCAAATTGCAACCAGAACATGTAGCCACCAACATGAAACACTATTTTTTTTGACAGAGATATTTCCCCATACCACAGAAGGTTCAAGTTTTTGCAAGATATATTGGAAGATGTTCTTGCAATAGAAAAGGTTATGAAAATACCACGTTTTCTTTTGTTGAAGCCAAATTGGGACGCAGCTACCTTGCCAGACCGCTTTCTGGGGGGAAAAGTTCTCGTCCGGCGCCTGAGGACGCGGTTTTTGGTGGCACAGTCCGTGCATGAATACACCGTCTTTTTCGAGCGCTTTAGCCATGCGAAGTCGGGCCGCCGAAGGAAACTGAAGGATTGGACGAAATTTGACTCACAAAAATTCCAGGTAAAGTGATCCTTTTAAGAGCTTGGGTTCTTTTGAAAGGGCGCTTTCAAACCAAAAGATGGAGAAATCCAGGTGCTTGGTTTGGACCCCACAAAAGCAGGAATATGGAAAAGTTGATAGTTATACATGGTTATACAAAGTAGGGCTGGGCACAGGGGACTTTTTGATGATGTTTGCATGAATGACAGGATGATCACAAAAGAGTTTCTGTTGGACTGCTCAGATGGTTGATCGCTTTGACCTAATAAACATTGATGAATATCTCCTTCTAGTCACCCAAGCAGGAGAGCAAGTAGTACTGTATCAAGGTCTGACCAATTACAAGCGCCACCTATACAAAGCTCAGTGCTACTTCTTTTCCCATACAATTCAAGGTGTGCCTTAATTATATGGACTTTCCTGCAACATGGTTCCTTTGGCGACCCAACCAACTTTTGCTCTGTTCGGTGGAGTTCATGCATAAGAGAAAACTGTTCTCCTGTATTGCCTTAGATGTTTAGGTATGTTTAGGTTTTGTGTATCCATTTCAATGATGTCTTTTCACCTATCTATGTGACCTATGTTTTTTTTTCCTGGATAAAGATTACCCTTTACTAACAGCCGCTTTGTTTTTGGGATCCGTTGAAACCAGCAATATCCACGGGGCCGACCTGTGGTGTAGAACAACAACGTCGCGGCCAAGGCCTCTAACACCAGAGGAGGTCACAAGGTCAGATCCTCAGATGATTCCACTTCTGGTGATTCGGGGATGGTTCAGAAATCCGGCGGGAAAACCACCTGGGATGTAGAAAAACCCTTGTAAACAATGTGATAACCATAAACATCCATAAACTACTACTCCTTAACTGGTGCAAGATTTCTGAACCATCAACAGGTAATTATCAAGTGCTTGCTATGCTTTTTCTAACTTTGCTTAGAGCCTTTGATCATTCGGGTAGCAGGTGTTGGTAACCAATACTTACCCCAACTAAATCACTTGGAAATTGGGAACCCTATCCTCCCAGTTGGGAAGGGTGGATGAGTGAAGGCTGTTGTGTCGTCAAACTGCAAGGCTCAAAGACTATGAGGAACGGCAAGATGCGTTTCTGGTTGGGCGGCCCATTTGACCTTGGAGTTGGCTGATAACTCTACAGTTGACTTTCCTTGCTGGTGGTTACCCTCCCTGAAACTAACAGCAATAGCCCCTGACCCCTGCAAAAAAGGAGATTCCTATTGGAAACCACCATTTTTAGGGGCTACTACTACTGTTAGTTTTAAGGAGTGTACTGAAGTTTCAAACATTTTTCATTTTCACTCTTGGAAGAATGACATCTTGACCGCAATTGATCCGAGGTTGTAAAATTGGTGCCCAAAGGCGGGGAATGGGACAACTGTTGACCCTACAAGATCGTTGATAAGACAAAAATTGACTTCAAGACTTTACATCATCTTCATTCGGCGGGATATGTCAAAATCATATCTTCATGGGATATCAACATTTCTCAACATTTATCCTATACCATATCGACTGGTGGTGCACCTGTCCATCAAAAGGTATTATGGACGGACGTTTCTTCATTCACCAGGTGATGAAGTGAAGCTGAAAGATTCCACGGAGCGCGTGGTGGAGCGTGTGCTGCGTGTGTCGGGGGCGCCTTGAGATGACACTGTTGGAAATGGTTGAAATAGGCAGAATTGTGTGAAGATGTTTCAAGAAATGATCTGGATGTTTTCAGTTGGATTTTTAAGTTGTAAACCTTTTTTGTACTCGTACGATTGACATTTTGTTTACGCATGTTCAAGCTGCAAAGGGCGTTCGGCACTTCCTTGCACATCAACACTAGAACATTGGAAAATCGTGCTTGGCTTCTAGTGAACTGGATGGCGCTCCAAGGCGCATACAAGAAAAGGAACCGAATCCCAATGCTATTCGCAGTGAATACACCATTATACTGAATATACTGGTTGTTTAATAGGAATCCTTATTTTGGTTTTCCTATAATCCCCACATAACTGGGAACTCTTGAGCTTTCCTTCCTATCTTATCCAACGAGGTTCCGTGACTTCGTCGTATGCCTGAACGACATCCAAAGCCCTGAGAGTCGGGTTCAGGTTGGGACAAAAAAACCTGCGGTGGGGAGAGCGGATGATTGCAAGAAACATCAAGAAACAAATTTGGTGAAGCAACATCTGTGGTTAACAACTGCGAATTATCTGAAATTGATTTATGATATTTATGCTTTGCTGATGTGAGTTTTGGGGTATTTTTTTTGGGAGGGGGTGAGGGAATGAATGAAGGAATAATGGATGTCAGAATTCACCAAAGTGACCTGAAATTTTGGAGAAGGTGGTATGATATCAAAAAACACCGTATCATTCCGTCAATTGTACATAACCGAAAGCAAGGCCGTGTTGGTGAGAATGAATGCAGTGACATTACTCAAACTCCCCAAGTTCTCTTGGTCGTCTGCAAGTCGACACACAAAGAGATTCAGGAAATGCTTTGGTGAATTTCTTTTTGAATGTTTGAGACAAAGTTTGAGAGCTTACTTGATCAAGATAGATTGCTGGGTTGGAATAAAAGACCATATCATAGCGTACAATATAATGCAATACGAATGTAATATATAATATATAAAGATTATTTTTACTGGATATGATGTAACTGCATAATTCTGCATATTGGTTTTTGTTCATATGGATATATGATATTTACGTATATACAATATTTGTACATATCCATACCACATATTGTTTAAATTACCGGTATTATACATAATTCTTCTCAACAGTCGGTTGGAATTGAGCTCTGAGTTGTTGCATTGAACCAAAAGGCCTCTGGTGGAAGCAAGGAAAGCAAGAACCTTTGGGGCACCCATTTGGAAGAACAGCATGTGCAGCAGGCGATTTGGGTCATTTATTCAAATGATGGTGGTTGTTTCCTGGCGATGGAGTTGCATTTGTTTAAAATGATGATAGAGTTGCTATGGTAAATAGCTTGAGTGTGCTGGGACTATTTTTATTTTGATGAGTCAGGATGTGCTCTTCAAAATGCATTGGGGGATTGACTAAACGCAAGTTGTTGTCGTTAGGAAGTACGTAGACAATGACAGTCCTTGGTGTTTTGGCTATAACCTTGGAAGATGGTGGATTTTCATATATGTAATGCCATCTGTGAAAGGTGATACTGTATACCAGTTGGCTACGGGGTCAAGAACCTTATACTGTTATGTGCCAGAAATCACAAGTTGATGTGGAGAAGATGTTACATGTCGTCACACGTTTCACCATTTCTCCAATTTTTTTCATATATTCCAAAGCCAGTGATTTATCGTTGGGTCCTGCCTATAGATCGGAAAACCAGTAGATACTGTAATGAAGGTGATGATGTGTTGGGTTCCCTTCATAAAACTTAGATACAATTAGAATGGATTTTTAAATCTACCCTCCAGGGAACGATCACATGACATATCCCCCTCCCAAAGGCTTGAAGATGACACCATCCTTTTCCCGTTTGGTGGGATATGTGATCCGTTCCCTGGTGGGTACACCGCAGAAATCAAACATAGATAACAAAACATGGCCATATTTCAAAAGGAGTCCACGTTTTCCAAACCATCATTTTGGGTATCCATGTTAGTTTTCGGGGATGTAACCTTTCAGATAACGGTTGGATGTGCCAAATCTGCACCTCGAATCAGCCTCCAGGCCGAGAAACTCATCGAGCGAACGGTGCATTTCAACATGGCCAATGCCACGGAGGTGACGACGAAAAACAACCCAAGCGTTTCCACGGAGTCAACCGTTTTGTTGGTTCCACGGGTCTCAAGGGAGAAAGCAACATGTTTTTGCTCCCATATGGTTTTTTCGGAATGGTTTAGGAGAGGAATTATCTTTTAAAGTCTTGAAAGAACACTTAACTTGGAATATGCATTTTTTCCATTTTTTTCCCGTGTACTGGTAGTCGCACAGAATCGCATGAAATGAACGCCTGTTGCGACTTTCCCTGAGGGGAATGGAATAGGCATTCCATGGAAATTCTTGATGGATGATGGCTGGGTTTCCGCAAAACCGGTCATAAAAGAGGAATGATAAAAGTGTCCTACTGACCACTCTGGGAGCAGCAATCTAAAGTTAATAATTTAAAGCAATGAATTGATTATCCACAAGATTCTCGTTTTTTTGGAGGGGTTCCAAAAGAATGACGAATGCTACTCCAGGCTGGATAAATAAAAGCGTGCATACTTTTCATGCGCATAGTTTGTTTAGAGATCAGCGCAACTCTAGAAAACATCAGAATGCCATGTGTTGATTTCCCTTGTGTCATCTATGTGTCCTACTTCACCCAAAAAACCAATGACTCACAATGTTCACGAAGAAAAAAACACACACGGAACGAAACGACCTTTGACAACATCAGGCGGTGCGAATCTATGATGAGTCACTTGGATTTGAGAAGAGCGCAGCTCAACGGGAGTTGCGTTTTTTTGTGTGTAGGGTGGGGAGGGGGAAAACATAAATGCTTGGAAATCAATGAAGATATTTATGGTCTCAAGACGAACCTAAATCTTTACATGAACCTATACATCAGTTTGATTACTGTAATATGTTTTGGGCTGAAGATTGTCGTCCGGCGGATGTATATATATATATATATGTATACATTCATTTAAGACCCCTTTTAACCTGGATCAAATCTCTTTTGGGAGTTTGACATGGCAAAGTGGATAGTAGTTTTTGCAGATCATCGTTTTCGGATTGGATTATATTCGGATTGGAATGTATATGATAGAATATATTCTATTTTGAATATTGATGTCACCATTATTAGATCATAATGACTAGAGACTGTAGACACTGTGCTTTTTGGATGGTTACCATACTAAGCTTTTCACAATATGATATGAAACAATCCAGAAGTTTCATGGTGTTCAGCCCTAAAAGGTCTTTTGTTGTGTACATGATTTAGGACTGGACGTCATCTCCCAGGTACACCTATCTTCTCACTGAAGAGGATCGCATCAAGGAGTTTGTGAAGGACAGCACCGTGAATGCGACATGTTTTTCCATGATCTGATTCAAAGCTCGTGATCTGAAGGAGAAGGGGTGATGAACAGGTGATGTGAACAGTTACTTACCTACATTTTAGTTATTTATATAGTTCTTATCCGTCATTCAGACTTCATGAAGGCTTTCTTCAGGCTCAATTTTGTAGGAATCAACTCTTGAATCTCAAAATTCTTAACTCACAGTTTCTCAAAATCATGTGTTTTTTTTTTGCAAATTCCTATCCATGTGACTTCCAGAGTCATCCATCTTCGTCAACAACTTCCCTGGATTTGATAACTTGACGCCCCAGGACTCCAGCAAGACGATTCCCAACTATTTGCAGAAAATTGCATCCTTAAAGGTGGTGAGCTTTTCGTGGGGGAAAACATTGGAAGTGATTTCTTTTTTAAATGGTTGGGTCTGTTGTGGGGTTCCCAGGAAAAAACAATACAGTACCTGGAAAAATGGGAAATGTTAAATGGGATCTAGTTGGGTTTAGTCTTGAATTTCACGAGTTGCCTAACATGATATTCAATAGATCAACTTCACAAAAACACGATATGTACTGAATGTATCATGAACATAATTGACATAAGACAATCAAGCATGATGTGAGACATTACTATAAGATACATGACATTGCGTAACATTCTATACAGATGCATGAATATATGGAGCTTGATTCTTCGTGGTATCCAAAAAGGTCCAGGAAATTCTGTCCAAAGAAACATGGGCCCAGGCCGTCGATCTTCGGATACGGTCCGGGAGGGTCCCAGTTGAGTGGATTCCATGGATCGGGTTTTCATAGGAATGATTTTTGATAGGTTGGATACCAGGTCGGTAAAAGTGTAAAACAGTAAATAGAGATTCCTGGTCAAATTATAGCGACCTCACACCACCGAAAAGCCCCCAAAAGGCAGCTGAGAAAAGGGAACTCGATACAGCTTTGGATGGCATTTTTTTGAGAAAACCATGAGAAATGATTGACAACCAGGATCTATGTTCCATAATTTGTGAAGGATGGCAAGGTGGCAGCAGGATTCTTGTTCACGACATGACATTCTCTACAGAGGTCTTTCTATGGATTTATTGATGCCAATGACATTGTGTTCTATTCCCAAGTTTTGAGTCATATTAATCTGATATTTTTGACAAAAAGAACATATCCTGTTGTATCATGATGCATCATGTGTATGATGCATCATGTGTATTCTATTCATGTTGCTTATTAGAGATGTTTGACATCTTCATTTGTTGTTGAGAAAACACCCAGCAATTTCATGCTTGTTGGCTGAGGCGGGAACTACCAGGTGAAATGCGAATGCAGATGGTTACAGTTGTTGGGGTCACCCAAAGGTGGAGTCCAACCACCATGATATACAACCAGCATCAACCAGTGGAGTATGTGCCTTTGTTGATCTCAGATCTTGATCGATGCCAAAAGTACGATTTTGCAACAATAACATTACCTTTCACCCAGTGAAAAAAAGGTGTTTGGTGGAGGAAATGTTGCTGATGTGCACTGGTAACTTTACACGGAATTCCGCACAAATCGTCTCATATATACACACACACACTAAATTCTAATGGTGAGGATCAAACTTCCCCTATCTTTCAGTTCCACGTGGCTTAGCAGACGGGATAAGGGTAGTTGTACCACTTGAAGTCTTGAGTCAGGTTCTGGACAGATTCTTTGACTGAATTTGGAGTCCATTTGACGCCGTCAAACTGGTGAATTTCAACCATCTGAACCAACCTCTAATTGACGTCTTCCTAATGACCTGCAGACTTTTAGGTGTATTGTTTAAATTCACCCCCCCCAAATGATTGAAAATATGTCGGAGATTTTCGATTGATTCTTGTATATTTGGGCATGCCCAAACCCTGTAAAAATCGGTAACTTATTAACCTTCACAATCCACTGTGAACCAGTAGGGAGGATCCAACTTGTAAATCTTATGTTGTGACAGTTCAATTGAATAGAATCAAATGTTGAACAAAAAATAAAATCAACATTTGGGCCTTAGGAGGTTTTCGGCCAGTGTTAATTCTATTCAAGATGCCATTTGTGATTTGTGAACATTTCTCCATGACCTTTCCATCCCTCAGGACTGCCGGGAGTTGAATGAGACACTTCGAAGTCATGCTGCTACCTGCAAGGGCATCCCAACTTGTGGATGAAAATCCATGCTGATTTACATGGATTCTGATGGATCCATCAGGAAAGTTAACAAAAAGGGTAGCAGTACTGTAGGGTTTCGTACTTTTGAATGTTGCGTAAAATTAAGTTTAAATAATTATATGTATAGAGGTTTACATAATATATATTCATATTATATGTTGAAGAGTTTCATTGGATAACACTTTTGGCTATACCGAAAGAAAATACACCTCAGAAGTTTCAAGTTTACGTGTCTTCTTGTGGTTTTGGAATCAAACTTCTGAGCTTGGCAAGACTTGTGAAAGAACACAAATTACCAACATTGAATATCCTTGAAGTACTGGCTACCAATCATGTAGCCAATTCATCAACATCTTGGACATCTTTTTGGGTACTGTAGCACTTTCACTATCCCCACCCGAAATTTAACATAGATACCCCAAAATGATGTCATATTTGAAGCCGGAGATACATGTTTGAAGATCCATCATTTTGCCGAGGTATGGCCATGCTCTTGGAGCATGTGGCACAAATGAATTTGGAGAGGAACGAACGGCCTGGGCTCCTGGGGTGTCCATCAGGAGGTAGCCAAGCCGGGAGAAGCCATGGAAGATTATGGAACATGGACGATGTGTTTCTATTAAGATTTGGTGGAAAATGATTTCCAACCCGCTTTTTTTCCCTTGATCAGAAAGAAAAAGCAACCAATTACTCCAATGCAACTTATCTAAAGTAAACCACACATAGAAATGGAAGAACATGCAAGAAGCACCTCCTTTTTCCAACAGGACGTGTAATGTATATATACATATACATGCGTATATATATATTTTACATATAGCATATATTATAGTCTAATATATATCATAGTATAATATATATGTGTAGATATGGCATATCATATATCTACAAATTGGTCCATTTTCCCGGGCATCGCGATTCGTTTGCCACTGGCTTTGTGGCTGATCTTGTCGGACCCAGGTTGTGCAAAAGCTTTGACACCATCGTGAGAGACTTAGAGGGTTGGCAAATTACGGCGACTTGGGTCCCAACACGAACCACTGAAAAGAGTTTAGTATATAGTATAATCGGCTACACATATAATATGATGATAGGATATGGTATGGTATGATATGATATCATATATAACATACCGTAATAGAACACGATATATCGTAACAATGTAATGATATGGTATGATATAGTTACATAATGACATAGTACAATATATATATATACACAGATATCGGCTTCCATCGGATTATGACGATGTTGAATGGTGATTTGCTTGACTGAACAGCACTTTGTTTTTTGGTGTACCTACAGTATATTGACTTAAAGTCGAGTGTACAACACACATCGAACTTGGCAGCGTGTTTGGCTCATATTTAAGGGTTTTCCAGCATCAAAACATCCAGATCGCTCAATCATGGCGTCTAAAAGTGCTTTCTTGCTGACCTGTGCCTACCTTGCTTGTTGTGTGCTTTGCGAGGAAGGGTGTAGTAGTCACTGGAAGGGATGGGATAAATGGATAAATTGTGAAACTTGGGTAAATGGACAGATGATCGCACAGATCTGTATCATGTGGTTTGCTCAAGGCAGTTGGATGGAGGCATGATATACAATGATTTATGTTTCCTGCAGTATGTTTTAAGTCAGTCATACGTTTGTTTTCAATTTTTCAATTATGTCATAGTCACATGCCTTTGCGAAAACGTCAACGACAACGGTTTCAAGTCATTTGTTGTACCTTTTCCATTTTGCTTGCACGAGTACCGGACTAAAGTATGGAAAGAGGAGAACCGAAGCAGAAAAACAGACAAGAGCCCATCCTGTTTTGTGATGTCCTTTTGCCATTTCTGTGACTCACATAGACATAGATTCGTTCCTTCCCAAAAGAGTAGACCCTATTGGTCCTTGAAAAAACAGGGCTGTTTGCTTAAAAGGAAGGGTTTGTATATACCTTACATACCTTGGGTCCTGACCCATTGACCTGTAATGGTCATAAAGGATTCACCTTTTGGTTGAATAAGAGCCGGGCCTCCTATACCTTCCTATTTGGCACTTACAGGTTGCGGGGCAGTTACCCTTCCTCCCATAATCATGGAAGTGGAAAATGACTCTATTTGAAATGTAGTGGTAACATTGGATGGACTCATTTTTGAATGAACCATGATTATGAGAGGAAGGGTATACCCCTGGAAGTCTAAGGCCATTAAAAGATAGTCCCCTGGAATTGTTGATTATAAATCCCTAGAAAACCAATGGTCTTTTCCAAAAAACTATTCATTTGATGGTCTTTGGACCTCCAGGGTTTACGTCCACAGGACTTCTTGGCACCATCCAACCGCAGCTTGGCAGGGAGCTGCAGCAAGTACGGCTCTTTGGCGGAACCCCGTTGAACGTGTTTCCGGGATATTCCAGAAATCCACTTTGAGAGTGTGGTGGGTGTCAATGACTCATGTCAACATGTTATATGATAAATTATACAATACGTAATATATAGAGAATCTAGATAAAACTGCATGCATATATATATATATACAGTCTCTGGCATTTTAGTGAGATGATTGTGACACAACCCAGATAACACCTATCAGAAAGATGCTGGACTTGATGGCCAACAGAGTCAATAATGTCTAACTGATACATGATACATGCCTCATAAAGGCTTGACTGAAATCATAGCAGGTCTACCGTCCAAAGCATAGAGTTTTGCTATGTACCCTCCCTGAAACTAACAGCAAAAGCCCTTGAAAATGGATGGTTGGAAGTTGGAAGATGTCATTTTCCTCTTGGGCTCGGCCTGTTTTTCAGGGGCCCGGGGCTATGTCAGTTTCAGATTTCAGGAAGGGTAAATCATCAAAAACATCTGCCGAAATTCTGATTTGATTCCCTCAACCCTGAAGCTGCAAAGGTTGTTCCAGCTGTGCACGCTGCTTCAACCCTGGCTCAAGGCCAGGTGTCATGTGCAAAGGATCAGGCACGGTGGGAGAGGTGATGGATGCATTGTTTTCAAAAAGCCAGGTGTTTTGGGATGTCATGGACTTCCAAACTAAGCAAAGATTTGATTAGTGCATACTTTGGTTCATTTGATTTTGGAGCTCTCTCCACATGGTTATGGTTCATTTGCATTCCTGTTTCGATTCAGAAGCTATCCACAAATGAATCAAGTTGGATTCAAAAACATTCCACCTTTCATCGAAATCGAACCCAGCCTGCAAAGTTCTGGACCTTGACCGTCTATTGGATTTACTACTGATGGCTGAAATCCGGCGTTCGCCAGTTGAGATTGGTAGCTTTTTTCCCATGATTAACGGGGTTATATACATCCCAGGTGGTTAGCCGGATTTTTTCCATCAAGAGTACATAACAGTACTATAGTGATTTGCTATGAAGACTGGGAGTCAACAATACTCACCTGAAAACTAAAGTATCCCCTGAAAATTGATGGATGGACAAAGGTCCCTTTGCAGGGGACGTAAATTTTTGAAGGACTATACTATACCATCACATTAAATCAAAATGTCAAAACACATCCCACCTTTGATTTACCATTGGAAAAAAAAATCCTATAAAAATCCAGTATGTTTTTTTTAAAAAACCATCCATCTTTTTTGAACATTTCCCACAGGGAACATCGAACCATCAATTCCCGGGAAGTATCTTGGAACGACTTCCCTGGAGGTGGTGTAGGATATCATTGTCCAGCCGAGCCTAGTAGAAATGGGGATGCCACCTTTGCATGTATCGATCCTTGGCGCCGACTTTTTGGGTGAAACCGGAAAACACGTTTAAAGAAACACACCGTGGTGACTTGAAATGATGAAAAACCGGAATGAGTCATTGAAAGTGATACATATATATGGGTGTTTCCGAAAATAAGGAAATGGATGGTTTATAATGGAAAACCCTATTATATAAAATGGATGATTTGGGGGTACCCCTATTTTCGGAAACATCCATATTGTGCCAGGGATTAGTTTCAAACGGAATTCGCTTGCCGAAAGTCAGCTTGCCCCACTTCAGTGCGCTAAGCAATACCGCTTAAAACGTATTACCTTCAACAGTTGACAATTTGTAAGTGATCCTCTAGACAGTTTTCAAGATCATTTTCATCCTCACTTCAAGACTGGGGGGTTAGTGATAATCATTTATTTTTGCCACGATTTATTGGTTCATCTTGGAAATTTCCCACCTACCGGACTCCTGGGAACGATCACATCTTCCCCCCAACGAACGCCGGCATTAGTCCGAGGATTGGACCTTTGGAAGCTCCGCCCTTCGTGCCGCGGAAGGGAAGTTCCGAAGCGTTTCGGGGCAGGATGTGCCTTTGGCGTCCCGAAAACGACAAAACCGGAACCCCCCAAGGACGGTCGCAGTTTGGGGTTAGGCGGTGATGTTTAAAACTTGTCTCTTTGAGGGGAAACCAAAATAAAACTTGGCTGATTTTCAAGCAGAGTTGATGTACACACTACAAGATTGCTTTTAAAAGTCTTTTAAACGGGTTTCCTGCACAAGCGAAACGTGTCTTTTGTTCCACTGAACCATTTCGTAGATTTTGGATGAGAACGCTACTTTCCCGCCACGGAAGATCTACCCTTGACACTTGCTGTTTTGCATTCTTTTGAAGCAGTCACCAGCTTTTTTTGCCCCGAGGTATATTTTGGTGTAGGTACCTATGGTACAGCAGATGACAAACAACGTGGCCTGGGAGCATGCTATCGTTTGAAGGCGGGAGGAGCATTGGGTGTTGCCCACAACCACTTCGTATACCCAGCTGCTACACGGAGGTGAAGGAGTCATTAGCTCTAAGGTGATACAAAGTGCGTGCACAGTAGTTGTTGTAAGTGGAGGTATACTCGCTGTAGTTACTGTGGTTGCACAGTTATACCATGTTATTGGATTTTTGTTGTACTTTATTTGGGGTTACAACTACCTTGTATCTAGGGGTCCCTTGCTGTAGAGGCTACTGGTATGACAGGTTGCCACACTTGCAGTCAAACAGAATCCATCGCCAAAATCGAGCGCTATTGTCACTACTTAGTACTACAGATCTTTCAAGCGTGTGATCTGGTCAAGAGCAATGATCATTGACATGCATGATTCGATGCTACAGCTGCTACATTCACTGATCTCCAAAGTGTAAGTTATTCTAGAGGGAAGCAGTCAAGTTGCTGCCACCCTTCTTTTCGTATCATTACCATCAGTCAGCAGTTTAAAACATATGTTTAAAAGTTGACCTCAAAACTGATCCAAACCCAAATTGAAGATGTTTTTTTATGACTCAAAACAGGTCAGTCAATGTAAAAATATGTGACCCACTTGGATTTGAGGACGTAAAAAAACACACCGGGCACTTCCGTTTACAAGTGCTCCTTGTTGGCTAAAAACATGTCCAAAATTTTGGTGTTTAGAAATGTTTAGAATTGATGATAGCTAAAAAGTCCAGGTCGAAGGGATGGACAAGGACATCATTGCCCAATCCATCAACACAGGCGTCAAGAATGGATGCGAAACCATTCTGGTGCTTATGATGTTATATGCGTGGAAATGGTAAGCCAAATGATCTACTGTATATTAATCCGCAAAGTACATGCGCATATTTGTACATATGCTATTGAATGTTTATATTTGAATTGTGAGACCAAGCTGGATTGGAAGGACATACCAGCCGACTGGGGCCCTGATATGCACTTTCGACATGGTATCCCAACATCCTTCAAACTTCCCCTCCCTTGCCACTGAAAGATGCCTTGTGGCTGATAGTGTTGCTGGTTCAGAAATCCAGTCAACCGGTTGAGGTTGGTATATAGTTTGATTTTACGTACTATTAACTATGTGTTCGATACACAGCCCTTTCGGTTGGTGAGTTGTGCGAGAAATTGGAACCTCAGCCGGCACCCCTAAGATATCCCCTACCAAGCCACCTTTTGAAGATGATTTTCCTTTTCCCGTTTGGTGGGATATGTTAGTTTTGTGGAGGGTAATCATTGTTAATCCAGAATTTCAAAGATCCCTGGGATTGCTTTTTCGTTCGTTTGGTTTCTTTGCTCACGCGATTGACGCACGCAACATATGTGGTAGCTTTTGATTCAGATAGAAACCGGACTACTATGGGAGCCACCAACGGACAGCTTCAAACCTTGTTACATAAGATACCAATCATGTCTATCCCCAAAACAGGAACGATCATATACAACTACCCTCCCGGGAACTAACATATCTCATCCAAAAGCAGTTGAGAAGGTGAGTCTCCGGCTTCTCATTGGTGGGATATGATATCGTAAATTAGAGGGATACAACTGATACAACTGACAAGTTTCATGGACGTCTTTCAGCTGAAAGGTTGGGATGTGCATGGCAACCAGTTTGATCTGCAAATTGCAGCTGGTGGCACTGGTGCTTTCAACAACTGTGCTGGCAAAGAGGGAAGCATGTTTCCAGGAGGCTGTTGGGAAGAAAAAGGTTGGAATGTCAGGATGTTGGGTGGTCCAACAAAAATACATAATATGTAGCAACATATATAAGTGTGATTTGACTCACTCTGACATGGTCTAAGTCACAGACTTGGAAATGCTTGAAGCTTCTTTGTTTGGTTGAGATCCAATCTCTCATGAGCATCTCATCAATGTGATGTTCAAGTCTGTGATCTCACAGTGAAACAATGGCACAACCTTGATGTAGCTACTAAATGATGGCCACTGTGCTTCATTCTTTTTGTCGAAATCCCAGGTCGACTACGCAAACATACACCAAAAAATGCATGCACCAGACCTCTGGGGTACCATCCAGATGTTCTTGTTGTTGTTGTTGTTGTTGTTGTTGTTGTTGTCGTTGTCGTTGTCGTTGTCGTTGTCGTTGTCGTTGTCGTCGTGGTTGTGGTTGTGGTTGTTGATGTTGTTGTTGTGTGTGTGTTCGTTGTCGTTGTCGTTGTCGTTGTCGTTGTCGTTGTCGTTGTCGTTGTCGTTGTCGTTGTCGTTGTCGTTGTCGTTGTCGTTGTCGTTGTCGTTGT
>DF239609.1:97704-120843 GCA_000507305.1 Breviolum minutum Mf 1.05b.01 | reverse complement strand
GTTGTTGTTGTCGTTGTCGTTGTCGTTGTCGTTGTCGTTGTCGTTGTCGTTGTCGTTGTCGTGGTTGTGGTTGTCGTTGGCGTTGGCGTTGGCGTTGGCGTTGTCGTTGTCGTTGTGGTTGTTGTTGTTGTTGTTGTTGTTGTTGTTGTTGTTGTTGTTGTTGTAGCTGTAACTTCTTCTTTTTCTTCTTCTTGCTGTCACCCACACATACAGTAATATCAACCAAAAAAGCACCTGGGTTGCACAAATTATTCAGAAGTCATATTCACACCTGCCACTTGTGACGCTGCATCGTCAACCCTTGTCAGGCAAGGGCGCTTGGGGCTGTACCTACGGCGGTGTCGATTCCATGAATGAATGCAGGAATTTGCCCGGAAAGCCACGGCAAGGGAGGGCCATGCAACAAGCAGGCGGGAAAAGTTGGAAGAAAACGGAAGAATGCATGGTTCATTCACCAGACATAGCTAGTGAAATGGGATGAACATGGATTAGGCCAGAAATAGGAAGAGCTATACGAGCTGGTAATCATGTATTTGCTTAAAGTAGAATCGCCGTTTTGAGAAGCTTCAGTCAGTCCCAATGTGCATCCAAAACTAGCTATTTCTTCAAGAGTTGAAGAAGTTCAAGAGCAGCTGATCTTACGCCAAAAAAGGGGGAAGTTGAAATTTGCATATCCCCCTGGAAGAAAGAACAAAGAGCTATAGGTTCATCTATGTTCATCTATAAAATCCTTCCCAACAAGTTTTTTTCAGAATGTTTCAATATGTTTCTATGAATGTAAGCTCAAGATTAAAACACACACGTCCATTCAACGGGTATTTAGCAGTTGCTAGCAGCGCCGCTGGTTGCAGGTGATTCACTCGTGGCACTTTGTGAGTACAGCTGGCTGAAGAATCTGAGCTCGTTTGGTTGTTGAAGGGTGACACTTCCAAATCATTTTGTTTGGAGAAGCAATGAGGACAAAAATCCAACTTGGGGGAGACACAAACTGAAGGACCATTGAAGTCTTCGCTAGGTTTTTCATCTCACGACACTTGATGCAGTTTGAAACTGCATCCCTCGAGCTGGGAAACCACCCCATGGTCTCACTCAGTTTTCAGGGGTCAAGGTGCTGAAGATTTACATAAGAGTTTCACTGCCCAGAGAAATATTCTTCCTTGATTTTTCCCGATTGTTTGTCAGGTGTTGTATCTTTAACCAATTTTACCTGTTAGAATTGGGAGATGGAAGTACTTTGGGTGATGTTAAGTTTGTTTCTTTTTGAAAACTGTCAATACGTCAGACAGAATTTGATGTGCTCAAAGGATCACAGCAATGGGTTACAACATTAATATGCATCGATCATATCTACTCTTTTGATACCTTGATTTTGAGTAGCCATTGTAATTCATTCCCAAGTGTTAATCCACCTTTTTTGACATCTCCCTCTCTTTAATGTCCCTTGATAAATTGTATCTCATATCTTCACACCTTTGGATCGGATCTATTGTCAGGTGACACCCCAACATGTTTGTGGCTGGGTTCAGGGGAGAACGACCTAAGATGTACGGGTGATTTTCCAACATCTTTGGAACTCGTTCTTCTAAGGAAAGTACGCGTTTCTGGTGCAGATCGACCAGCTGGAGCATGCAAATACAATCCAACCATGCTGGACGTGTCCCGCGTGTGGCTTGCCAGTACTTCAGTTTTAGAAAGTGTATATAGTTGATAGTTGTAGGTATAATGATGACTATTGGCATCTACTAGCCATGAATTTCTGTTTTTAGAAATAAGACATTCATTTTCCGCAGGTTGATTCTTTTGATGATGATGCCAATCTTCTTTGAGTCTTTGAGTATATTGCCCTCATCTTCCAGTTCCCTATGTATTTGGAACGAAGCTCCCAGTTGCCAAGAATATATCAGGTAACGATCGACCCTGGTTCCAAATATATGGGGAACTGGAAGATGAGGGTTGGTTATCTGAAAATTGGGTCCAGAATCACCTGAAGCTCCGCTACATTCCTGGTCCTTCAAAGAATTTTGACTCCTTTTGGATGAGTTAAGAACTTCTTCTTGAATCTCTTTGCTTCTTTTATGATATATCTTTAACAAAAACAAACACCATAAACATAGACATATAGTTAAGTATGATTAGATATACGTAAACCCAGTTTCCAGCTCATATATCTACAAGCCAAAGGGTGCGAAAAAAAACAGAATGTTCTCCAATCTTCCATCTTCCATTGCCCATCTTCCATTGCCCATCCACCGGACAGCCCAGCCCATCCAGGCGCTGTCCGGAGCAACTGGTGGCCCTCACACAGCTCCAGCGTGCTGATGAGCCATCAAGTTTTATGGCCACAGACCAAGGAAGGCCCAAAGGTTTTCCCAATCGTGCCTTGGTGGTAGCTTCAAATCTTTGGGATGATTTGCTCCTTGTAGTGTAGATATGTTTTAGTGATGATATATGCATATCATATGATGATATTATTTGTTGTTCAACGCTTCTAGGATTTCATGGGGTTTGGCTCCTTTTTTTTCTCAATGGGTATTGCTCGAATTGAAAGGATGTTCAAGTCAGTTGATTCCAGGGCTTCTTCTTTGGGGGAAAGTTTGCTTTTCAGGTTTGGGAGTTTTCCTTTTCATGATCCTGTTGTAGTTGTTGTCGTTTTAGTTGTGCTTGGACAAGCCATCCTGACCCAAACGATTCACCAAGTTACTTCATGTTATGATGTCACACCGAAGGAACCCCGTTAACAGGTTCATTTTATGATGTGATGCGTGGAATTTTGCGATGATTCAGTACCCGCAGAGCAGTGTCCATGGGAGAGAATTTCAAGAAGTCCTCTTGATTCCAAATCTTATAAGCAATCATCTAAATATATTTGATTAAGACAAATGAGTCAATACTGGTAATACAGGGATTTTTCCATGGTTTCCAGTGGCATAGAACTACAATATCCACGACAATCCATCATCATATGCCCTGATCCGCGTCCATTTTCTGTTCCATCCAAGGTGAACAAAAATGCCGTTCCGAAGATCCGAGCGCAGGCCTTGGCTATTGCCTGACTCGTATGATGGATTGCCTCTTGGTGAGATTTTGTTTCGCAAGGAAACAACCAAAATCAGCTGCTGGGGCATGGGGCATGGGGATGATGGTACCAATTTTTGGGCTGAAAATCAACCGTGGGGTTGAACCTCTGAAAAAAGGTATTCTGATAGGAAAAAAAACCTTCCATTGGGGTTGATGATTGGCTGATGTTTCGGGAAAGATCGGAAGGTTGGTTCGCAGGGAGCGAGGTATCTAAATTTCTACCACTGGAGCTAAGGCAACTAATAGAAGATTCCTAAACACACAAACTCGGGGAAGTGGGTTGTACTTCTGCTATACAGGGAGATATAGTATGTAGAGAGTATGAATCAAGTTGCTATTAACGGGAATACATGTGCCATTTCATCCAACGTGTCATGAGAGTTTTTGTTGCTCAGGTCGTAAACCGTCGGGTGCCTTTAAAGATAATGTCCAATCGCACTTGATGGTACCTGGACGTCGGCTACTTCAAACCTGCACCAGTGATGGATATACACGTGCCTGGGCTAATGAATAGCATGGTATGGAGTTCCAAGAAGTGTTGGATTAGTCACCTTTGAAAGTGATGCTGAATCTGAAAAAATGCGCAAGATATATATAAAGGATTTTTAGATGAGTGTAAAACTACTAGACACCTATTAAAACAGAACTGGCAACGAGGACTGAGAATCCTTTAAGTTGATGAGATGATCATCCAATCCCAGCATCTCCCAGGGTGTTAAACTTTGCCGATGATTTCGGTCGTTTGTGGTTGTCATTGCTTCGGTCGTTCCAAGGTATTGATGTGTCATGCGGCTGTGATGGCTGCATGTGCTGAGATTCCAAAATCTTTGAAGTGTAGCTTAGTCTCCCCTGAATGTCCAACATCCCCAGGGATCATTAAATTATCCATTTTGGGGGAATCAAACAACGCAAATGTATTGGTGTTTTCAGGATTTCCCCTTAATAGTGCCTTGTTTGGGTTGGTAACATAACGACTCCTGTTGGTCGTTTTTATGACAACCAAACGGGTTGTATGTGAAAGCTATCGAGGTGAATCAAGATCGTGTTGTTGTGATTCATGTAGCAGACAAGGTATCTAGTGGAACTAAGTGGGACTAAGTTGTCCCAAGTGGACACAACTTATATTTCCAGCACATTGAACGCCACAAGGGCAACTTTTGCAGTGCTGGATTTTCCTCAAACTGTGTCAAGTCCTAAAGTGAGGAGGTTTTTGGTTGAAGGAAACACCTTGCAATAGTTGAATGCTGAATTGGCTTCAAGCCTAAACCATTCTAAACCTCTCAGTGCTTAGGGAAGATGTATAATATATGTAGCATATACATATTAGTATGATATGTATATGGATCGTGTCTTTTTAGATATTGCTAGCTGGATGATTTATCTCAACTCTTGCATCTCCACAGTTTTGTGAAACAAGCCATGTCTCTTAACCATTGCTTTGTGCAATTTTGTGCACTCATTTACTCCAGGACGTTCATTTTATCCTCACTTTTCAAGTGCCTTTTGAAGAGGTCAAATCTAAATATTATATTTGTTGATTTGCCTCTGTCAAACTTATGGTCAGTGACAAGTCCTTTATCGGTTTTTTCTTGTAAACTTCAACCCCAAGCCCTTCACTGTGGACACACACACAGTACCCTGCCCACTGGGCACCAATCCCGCAAGTTTTCCAATGGCTGAGAGTCAGAACAGCACATCTGATGAGTTGTATTTACGAAGATGCGTGATGAAACGGCTCCAATTGGTGAGAACTGACTCAAGGATTAGGAATTCTTCATCATGGTGAAAGCTTGTATTACGTGTTTGAAATCCAACCATATTATCACCTTCATTTGATCCTGGTGAACCTTGATCATCTTTCATTGACATTAAACAACTTATATTGTATATTTTAATATGATCCATATTTGTTGTATAACCTTTATGCACCACCATTAAAATGTCTTGGTGTTGATGATCGCGTAGTTAGATTAATAGATGTGCTTTTCAGCAACAGCCGTCCTCTGAATTCAAGGGTTTAAGATATTTCCCAATTTTGTGTTTGGCAGGTCGTGCCATGTCGTGCCCATCATGTGACAGCTGAAACAGGAAAAAAAAACTGAAGAGCTTTTGGCTTTTGCTGTTTCTGGCCATGAGATGCTTTTCGCTTAATTTGGCTATTACCATATACCATTCTATAATGTCAACCCCTCGATTCATAACCCTACCCACCCAAGACTTATATGTTTGGGGTGGTTATATTTTCATCCTATTTCGAACATGAAATTCACGTCGAAACATTTCGATTTTTGTTTTGAGGACCATTTTTAGTATTAATTCATCAACCATCTTCAATCAGAAAACGTTTCAACCATTTGTACTAAATCGATGACGTTTTCATCAACCATCGGTCAATCGGATTCAGGTGACGGCGGTGGCCAAGAAGTCGGGGAAACCCTATGGTTTTTGGATGGGATCAACGTGTGAGTATAAGGTTGCTTCCAAACATTTGAGACATATTACTATGATATATACTATCATATACTATAATATACCATCATATACGTATAATGATATAATGATTAAATGTATTATTATTGTTAGTTACGTAGGAACCTTTGTGACCATGCCTAAAAATTTGACCATTTCTTGGGGGGTCTGTTATTTGTGTCCAAAAATGATCGATTTGGTGGCCTCAAACTTGTTCCACAGGCATTTGATCATATCAAGCCATGCAACAGTTGCCCGTACAAAAAATTGAAAGGATATACAATTTGGTAAAAACTGGATTCATACTTTTTTTGTTACCCTAGGAGTTCTAACTTAAAGTCAATGAGTTGCCTTGGGGTTGTTGAACAGGAACAGGTTCGAAACCTGTTGGTGGTTTTTCATGGGACCTGCCAAGGCCCACGAATGCGACAGAACTGGTAGATATTGAGCAACAACTGGAGCAGTTCAGAGGAAGTACCTTGAAGGTGATCATGAAACGGAGATTTGTTGTGGGGGACGGCTCGGAACAGACTCTAGTTGGGGGAAACATTAGAATGGAGATAGAGTTCTTGTTTCCGAGAAGTCTTCTGTTTTGCTTGTATCGATGATGGAAGCTCGGGGATAAGTTGGTTTTCGAGTTGACATGTTATTTTGTTTCCTTAGGAACAAATTAATCCAGACGATAGGCATTCATTGGCATATCATTCATGTTTGAGGAGACCACCATATTAGGGAAACTTCCAGTTGACGATTTGTTTGTCTCCATCTTGTATAGTCTTTTGGTACAAATCAGATCAGTGAATGTCAGCGGAACGTTTTCAAATGTCATGGATTCGATAGTCTAAGACTTCCGCTCTTGATGTTTTTTATTGCTGCGTCGATTTGTGGTGTGGCCGTCCTGTTGCCATGCTGCATTTCTGCAACGAGTCTGACAACGGCAGGATATGCTGGATGAGTTTCAAGATATTCGCGCCTGGCAACAAATGTCGGGTAGCACGGTATCTGATAGTTTACATACACGGTTTGGAAGGTCATTTTACTCGCTTGGAATGGTGGCAAGGTGAATATATTGATTTCTCTATATCTATATATTAAGTTTACATTGAGTATTACTTGAAATTAAGCAATATTTTATGAACATTAATATACAACAAATATAGTGTGTCTAATATGTACATATCGTATCCCATTGAATTATTGATACACCAATAGCATTCAATATTCAACGTCTGAGACGTCTGAGTATCAATCAATCAAAGTTTGATCTAACAGATCGATCTAGATTAATTTAGATTTATATTTATTCCACACGACAGACAAGTGCGAGCAGATTATCTACCAAATGATTGGAATCCAACGAATGAGATTGATTTGAATCTTTTGCGCCTTAGCCAGCTGCGGATCAATGGTGGCTTAGAATGTGAATCGGAAATATGAAACATATGAAACTCATTGAAAACTTCTGAACATTATGATTTACATTGTTGGATGAACCATGATTCAGGAATTTTTGTAGATGTTATTATACATTATACATACCTTGTGGTATTTGCAGCTTGTAAGCCAATTAGAGATGCGACAACCCTCAGGCTCTACGACTGCGAGCATCTCTTAACTCCAAGAGACTTCAAGGCTGGAAGCCGTGGGGAAGCTGTGTTTTTCGGTGGATAGCCAGGCAGCCAAGCACAAAAACAACAGGTGAACTCCGAAATTTGAGCAGCAGATTTAGTGCTGTGACATTGGGACATTGGTAGATGTGGATGAAGCGTTGTTATTTTGCAAGTTGAAGATGGCTCAAAGTGGATCAAAAGGGTACCACGAGATCATTTTCTGCTATGTCCAAGTACACTTGTTACACCTTGTTGATCAGCTTTGAGGAATACTCCCATTGGTTGAACCAAAAAACGGGTTATACTGAAAAGGTCAGAGGATTGCAAAAGTTGACCAAAGAAAGTACCGCAAAAACAACATAGGCAACTGTACAAACCCATCAGATCAATCAACCAATGAATCATTGATTGTAACTTCAATGACTCAACTTAGATGACTGTTCATCAGATTCAACTGATTTTCCATGTAAATCAAGTGGTGACTTCCAACATGTTTCATGTCTCCCTGGGGACGTCATGGATGCTCGCGGCTTTGACGCACGTCCACCACCACTGAAGAAAGAGGATCCAGAGGTGGGAGGGAAGTTGGCCATATTGTTGATGGTTCAGAAATCCTGCTAACCAGTTGAGGTTTGTAGTTTATCCACATTATTTTCAGGGTTTTGTACAATCCCAGGTGGTTGTTTGGGATTTCTGAACCATCAATAGTACCTCTTCTGCCGGCAAATTTTTATTCGTCCGACTATTCTAACAAACCGCCGGTTGGGTGCAAGTTCCTCCAAATGGGTGGTGAGGTTTAAGAGCCTTGATCAATTTGTGATTTAGCAAGGGATTGAATGGTCCCCCAAAATGCTCAACCAATCAATTCAGGTTTAGGAATTATAGAAAAAATTGCCCAGACCTTTCAAAACAAGAAGGGAAGCGAAGATCTGTTTGCTTGGGAACAGATGACGGTGTTGAAACGTTGTGGGTTTGGTAAAAAATTTATCCACCAACAAAAATCCCTGAAGCGAAAAATCACAGGTAATCAACAAGAAACTTCGTTTCAAAACAATTTGCAATTTCATCCTGGAACTTCCTGTACGGATTTTTATAGTTGCCAAGAGCAAAACATCCCATTAACCAAACAACAAAAGCAACACAAAAAAACTACACATAAACCGAAAAAAACAACAACAACAAAAAAAAAACAACCACCACCAAAAACTCCACATCAAGGTCCAAAAAAACCAAGGTGGGGGGGGTCAACAAAAACAGGTTGTCCCTCCCATCAACCATCATCAACCATCATAAAGGCACTGGCCTTGACCTTGGATGCCCAATCCAAACCAGAGCTTCATGGATTCGTGGAGGCTTGGAGATCTTTTTTGCGCGGGTTTTGGGGGTCCGTTTTTTTTTCGTTGGTGAAAGGGTGAGACAAACAAACAAAAAACACATTGGTTTTGGGGTGGATGGGTGATTTTGATTGAAAGTTTGGTGTTAGGCTCAAGGGAAAATGGAAATTTGATAGCAGATTTTTATCGCGCATTGTGTATGATGCATATAAAAGATGGTTTCGGAGCTGAGAAGTACCGACTATCTTCCAATAGAAATTGTTGCAGTTTGATTGCTTGTTTTTTTAGATTATGTTGACCTTAGAAACAGAGTAGCCACAAAGAGCTTGAACAGGAGTGTATATGTTTTTGGCGGGCAAGTGTTCTTGCACATTGATTGATACCACACCAATCGTTGATGGTAATTTATAGCTATATGGCTTTCCTTTGTGCATCCACAGGCAAAAAAGATCGAGTTCCAGCTGCGTTTTCCCAGGTTTTAACATCACTTGAACTCATCCGCGGCTGTGGGGTCAACCCCGAGAGGGGTCATCTACAGGCTTTTGGGAGTGTGGTTTGTTTGGCTAATAATGATGATTCTATATATTATGATCCTAGAATAGTGATAAAGAAACCTACAATAGTGATATGTGTTTAGATGTACGATGAAGTGATCTTGTAAAGCAATATGAGAGTAATTGGTGGTACATTGTACATAATAAAGATGGTACTACAGATGATAGGTATCTTGGGTTGGTTCTGTTTTTAATTTTCATTTTTTACCATACTCGCAGTCATCTTTGATTGACTTTGGTGTTGTTTTTTCGATAAAAACGGGCAGTTTCCAGCTTCACCTCCATCACTGCCAGGCCCTTCAAAATGCAGTCGGTTGGACCATCGGCGGCTTCGACACCCGACCGGTTCCGGAGGTGCGGTGGGGAATCCGCACTAGCGGATTGACAGTGAAAGTGTAAGGAAGCCCAGAAGATGTTGGGAAAATCAACATGGTACATATCTATACATACACCCCCTGAAGTTTAACATGGAACCTGAAAATCAACCCCTGGAAAAGGAGATTCCTTTTGGAAACCATCATTTTCAGGTTCCATGTTAAACTTTGGGGGTGTATCTATGATTCCATTGGGGATGATGAAGTTTCTGATATTGCTCTGGCATGACTGGTTTGATTTTCAGCATGCCAAAAACAGCAACCTATCAAAAGAATTGGGAGGTATTGGGAGGATATTTGATAGGGAAGTACAGGGAAGTTTGAAAATACATGCGCATCCAGGCAGTTTAGGTATGTATAAAGACACAATGTACATATATGTAGATTATATATTGCGGGTGAAAGACGGCAAGCTCCCTTAAGAAAAGTAGATCAGCACAAGTCCAAAACAAAGAAAGCATGACCAGCCAGGCCATGGAACAGAAAAAGATTGATCGCTTGCAGATCTTGCTTCCTGGTCGGAGAAATCGCTGATGTGGACGTAGTGGTGAAAGTAGGATGGCGATCGCAACTCTCAAAAGGTGGCGAATTGTAAGGGGCCATGATAAACCAAGACTAATGGGAGTTGAGCCATCTACTTTCCAGGTCCGGTGGTATAAGATGTTGGGGGATTCGTGGTGTTTTCCTCTGAATGGTGGGAACATTACATTTGCTTTTCAAATCATTGTGCTAAGTGCATGTTGGTCTTTGCTGAAGAAAAACCTGGAATATTGATTGATATCACTATAGTTTTGGGAACATACATGTTGATGTTTGACAGTTTGACCCTGTCCAAACAACCTAAGCCTGAAAAAAAAGGGGCGTCCTTTAAGTCGAGGCGTGTCCGTAAATCTGAGGCTGTCGTATCGACAGGAAGAGGCAAGGCGAGGGACCCTTAGTCAATGGATGACGGTGGATGGGTAACGAACGTTTGGATGGGCGAATGAAAAATGAGATATTTAATTTTATCTGGGCCTTTTTTTTCCTTATGTTTTTTAAAATTTTCACACCGATCCCTATAGGGAAACGATCCAATTTGACTAATGACTGATATTTTTCAAATGGGTTGAAACCACCAACTAGTTATATATTATTATGGTGCAACGAAGTGATTCAGACTGCTACTGAATTGATACACAAAGTGACATTCAAATGTCAACATGCAATAAAGGATGGACATTTGAGTCACTGCTCTTAAATTTGTACATGTGTCAATTTGACAAGTTGTGATTCTTCTAATTCATTATTTTCTATGATTTCGTTTTTTCCAGCGGGTGTGTTCATCACTGCTGTAGAAGCTCTTGTTGATACTTGTAAGAATTCAGAACGGCAGAATATGTTTCTTCCCCCTGTTTTTTTGCCAAGTGCCAAATGCTTCCCCTTCGTTCACATCCAAGTCCAAGTGCTTTGTGTTTTTTTTTTCCAATGATTATTCGTTGTCAACTAAATGAATACCTATAGTCTCCTTGCAGTTTAACATATCCCCCCCATAAATGGTGATATATATGATCGTTCGAGTTGGGAGGGTAAACCCCCCCACCAACTCGATGCCCTGGGGTTGACCGGAATCCAACAGGCCGGAAGCTCGCCTCATGTGAGGAGCTGATTGGGTTGAACGAGAAATAACTTGGATTTATGTATAGATTTTGTTGGTTGGGGATGGATCAGAAATCAGATAGGTAGGATGAGTTTCCAACAGATGTTTTTTTGAGTTTTGAAGTTTTAGATTTTTTGTTTATAAGCAGATGAAAACTTGGAAGAGATTCCAATCATACGACTTCTTTTGTTAAAGAAAAGCAGGGCCAATGGCATGGCACTTAGTAGGCTCCAAGTTGCCCACACTGTCCAAAAAGTGAAGACCAGCGGACCCCCATGTCTCAGAATGTCTCAGATACGTTTGAGGCACAGCGTGCAGTATTTGGTTGTCGTATTGTGCTGTGTTTGGAACAAAATGGGTACTTGTAAGTGATATGTATTTAAAGAATTTACATCCTCTCCAGTCACTGCAGTACATCCTGAATAATTTTCATGAATTTGTAGGATGTACGACTACTTATGCGACACACTCTTCAAAATTCCAATGAGTCCAGTTGGGCCTGATGCTTGGCAGAACAGAACACCTTTCAGACGGAAACTTCCCGGCGGCCTGGAAGCAGCGCATGTAGTCAATCGCAGCAATTTTGATAGACAAAATCATGTTAGCCAAAGCGAAATGAACAACTTTTACTAGAAATAACTATGGAAACGTGAGGTCTACTTTTTGACGCTTTGTTTTCATTTTGCAAGGAGAAAATGCAAATTCTATGGGTCTATGATGGTCTATTTATGCCTATTTGATCTTGATATTCCCCAATCTTTTGCATGCCAACACCACAAATTACATTTTATTTTCAGTAACCCTTGCTGCCGCCTTGCGTTCAAGACCTGCACTGTTTCGGGCTTCAATGTCAACGTATTCATTGACATAGCACCGTTGCCACCATTTTACGTACAGAAACCAGCGCTGTGAGCGCCCTATTTTTACACGTTCTCATTTGAGGAGTTTTTGCACACATCTCCCTTTTGAGGATTTCATGGAAATACTACATCATATTTGTCTTCTCAGAGTGCTCTATTCGAACCATGTGCTTCATATGCTTCCATGGAAGTAGTAGTTGGTAATTGCGAACAANAAAAAGCATACCCGTCACTTTTTTCTCCCATGAGGTTGCTTTTTATTATCTTTGTGGTTGTTTGTTTTCTGTGTTCTCGATATTTCCCCTACAAAATATCGATTTCAATAGGTTTTAGAAAGACTAATCATAGGGGAGATATTAATTCTATTTGAATTTGATAAAACCTAATCATAGGGAAGGTTTTGATAAATCATAGGGGGTATTCATGTGAAAAAATGATGGATTAATTAAAGGTGTGCATGTTCACAAATTTTCACAAATTCATCATAGGGGAAATATTCACTTTCATTTTTTGAAATAGACTAATCATAGGGGAGATATTGCTTTCAATAGGGTTTAAATAGACTGATCATAGGGGAGCCAATGGATTAATCATAGGGGAGGTAATCATTTTCATAGAGTTTAATTCAAACTATAAAATCCTAGGGGCTAAAGGAAATGAGAGTTTCATTTTAATAGAATCAAATATAGATTAATCATAGGGAGCTATTAAATTGGTTAACCATAGGGGAGATACTCATGTGAATAGATTGTACTATAAAATAATCATAGGTATGGATGATAGGAAATATTTTTTTCTAGATTGATCATAGGGGATAATTTAATG
The DNA here is from genome assembly GCA_000507305.1 of Breviolum minutum Mf 1.05b.01. Classification (NCBI taxonomy): domain Eukaryota; class Dinophyceae; order Suessiales; family Symbiodiniaceae; genus Breviolum; species Breviolum minutum. The sequence goes on along the minus strand of DF239609.1, from coordinate 108,103 downwards.
TTTGATACTACATGTCAGTCCATCCAATATGTTCTTCAATTCCTCTTATAATATGTTTTCAGCTTGGAGGGCCATGTTGAAGGATTTGCATGAGCTACACGCCAAATACTACAAGAGACTACTGTACTACAAAGGGATGCCTTGCATATTGGATGAGAGAGGATCCAATCAGATGCTTTCAGGCTTTTTTAGTGTTAGAAGAATATGTAAGGAGATGCCAACAGACGCTTCCATATGACCTATCAAAAAATGATAGTTTTTCCATTATTTTTGTCGTTTTTTAGGGCGCTCACAGCGCTGGCCTCCCTTTACGTAGCGCATGACGCAAGTGCAAGGCACCCCACTCACCGCCCCTTTTCGGCCGGAAACGGGAGTTCCTATTTGGTTTTGAAATGGCAACAAACTTGCAATATCTTACAATAAATCATTGATATTGTATACCAAGCAGAACAAAAACTAGAAAAAAACAACACTCATAATGACTCTTATCCCCAAAAAAAACAGGTCGCATCAATTACACCATAAAAACCAACCCTGGGAAAAATTTGAAGTCTTTGGATTCTCAGGAAGTGGTGATTCCAGACTTCCAAGACTTGGATGGAAACATAGTCAAGGGCCACTGGGTGGAGGCACAGTTCCTACAAGATGTTGAGACATGGCTGCGAAGTTCGTGGTTTCAAGGTGTTGTTGAAGAAGAGGTCAACTATTGATTAACTTCAATGATGCCAAACACTAGAAACTTGAATGCTTCAAAATTTGGTTGGGAAATTTTACAAACTGGAAAACAAGTCTATGAAAAAAATGGTTTATTGATGTTTCATGTTGATTCACTTGTTTTTCTTTAAAACCCAAATTTCCTCAAACATTGGAGAATCTCTAATGTTTGGTTTCATGTTGACTCAGATCTACTTTAAGTTACGTGTGTTGTTCTGTGGTGAAAGTATTTTTACTGGCGCCACTCAAAAATGGGGCCATGATAAACTAATGGGAGTGACGTTGCTAGCCATCGATCCTTTCCAGGTGGGTATAACGTGATCACCAGGCCAACTTCGATGCCTTCTCCGAGTCCAATCGCCCCGCACCTGTCTTCGCGGCGAATCGCTATCCGTATCAACTGCCAGCGAGGAGCGGTCCAAATAGTCGCGACAACAATGGAAATGTTTGACTTGGACGTGGACAGTCTTTGTTTCTTTTAAGTGAGCTTTCTTCTGCTCTTGTGGATTTCTTTGGTGATGTTGGAGATGTCAGTGCATTGCAGAACTAGACAATTGTATAGATGATGGTTTTATTTTGGGGATGCATAGAAAGGGCCTAAGGGAGGCTGAATCCAATGCATCCAAGCACGGCGGAGTGAACATGATCACTTGGTGAACCTCGTAGATTTCCCAACAGTTGGACTGGAATTGGTCAACAAGGTTTGGTTTGTTTGTTCGTTGAATTGTTCGCTTCGGTTTGTTTGTTTTGCTTTGTTTGTTGTGGATATGCCCCTGTTACTTTTTCTTCCTCATACTCCCATCTGGCAGTCTGATCAAGCTCACACATCAAATATATGGAAATATCATAAATGACAAAGAAGCATGGGAGGATTTCATTCCTTTCAAGGAACATAGAGTACTTTATATTGATTGCAGGCCTGCAGATACGGAGGTCCAGTCAGTTGCACAGCATTGGTTGTTGTGGTACCTGCACTACCCTTGGGAAGAGGCTCCTGTGAATCAGAGCGGAGTGATATTGATTGCTATGGCAGATCCACTTCTAGCAGATGATGATTTTTTCCCTAGTGTTGATGGTTCAGGTATCCGGCCAACCACCTGGGAGCTATCAACTGGTTCGCAGAATTTCTTCCATCAGTAGTAGAAGTTTCTATCCACATCCACCAGAAATCCAGGAACTGCGGATGGGATGTGAGAGTTTTGGTTCGGTCCAAGAGGTGTCGATTGTGCCTGTCCATGTGGAAATATGATTGAATCAGTAGCAAGTAGCCATGGGCCTCCTTTATGGCAACCTCCATAAAAAGCAAAGGGAGTCTGTGGCTAGTCAACAAAATGTGGCGATAGATTTTGGATTCGCTTGAGCTTTGGTACTGTAGCCTTCGGGCTGATTCACTATCTTCGGTGGTTGAAGGATTTGTGGACATTGCTGATGTCCTATGATTTCTCATGCTAGATAAGCAAGCCGCATAGCTTTCCACATGAACAGAATCCTGGTTTGGGAATCTTTTCCATAGATCTGGAAATTTATAGCTCCATTGTGGATCCTTCCATTGCTACTTGTATGAAAATGATGTATTTCTTCAGGTTTCCAAATGAGCGCCGCTTTTGTCGAACAGGTGGCAGACTTTTCAGATGAGAAGATCGATCAGGAGTGCAGTGAGACACCACTCTGGCTGATAATAAGCTGATGACATTTGATTACTGTACCCGGGTACCCATACCCTATTAGATATGACATCGAATTTCAGACGGTACGGTATTCGTGTTTTCGCTTTGTGAATGATTTTACTCATCCACATTTGGCATTGACGACTTTTGTATGCATAGATTGCATGTAATTCCCAGCTTGATGTCATGGTGCACTGGAGGATGTTCGCAGAGAGGTTCAGCTGGTAGTGCTTCGGTCAGAAATCATCGTTTCGTTTTTGCTGCCAGTAAAACGCAGCCGTTTCGTTTTTGCTGCCAATAAAATATACTCGTAGCTATCGAAGGGAATCAACAACTCCTAAAGGAAGGGAGGAATGCAGCTATCCATGACTACACCCAATTGATCGATTCATATCTATCGAAGATAATCAGTGGCAGTAAACAAGTTACCTCGAAAAAGTCTCTGATAGCTGTCATTCTGACGTTTGGTAGTTTGATAAACAGGGAAGATCATCGACAAAAAATAAAAGGAAGTTGCAGCATCCATTGGACGCAGGGTGGTATATATGATCTTCGGGGAGGGTGCTCCCTCACCTAGCTACTGGCATCCGGGAGACTGCTGTAACAGAATGCAACTAAGTGTCCTCGATGATGTGAATCTGCTTAGGATATCTTATGATCCACTTTGCAGTGTGGCATTTATATGATATCAATTGGTATCATGTACATGACACCATTTATACGAGATCATTTGTATCTTATCGATTCTTATCGTATATAATCTGAATGATCTACTTTTGCCCATTGCATTGAACCATGAACTATTCACAGGAACATTCAATGAAGGCACATCTATCTATATACTTCATTCGTTTGAAAGCATATTATGAAAACCACTTCTGGGTGCTGATTACCCAAGTTCTGAGCATAAGCATTTCATCACTTCTTTCTGAAAGATCTCGAAAGTTTATGGTATAGGTACGGTACCGCATGTACAAAGACTGTATTTTACACCTGGATTTCCCAGGCCCATCAAACCCATCAAACTCATCACCCTTTCCATCAAAGGGGAGTTGATCTGCAGCCTTGGGTTTGATGAGGTGAATTCCTTGGGATTTGATCGTGTGGACTACGTATGGTATCGCAATCCCGCGGCCAGTGTGCCAGATATGTTTCACGTCCAGGTGGGTTTGGAAAACGGTGGGGTGGAAAGTTTCGGTCAAACCCAGGGCAGCAGACGGCTGTGGGTTGATGGTTTTGCTGGGTGGTTCTGGATATTGGAGGGCTGCAGAGTACTAAACGGTGAAGGGTTCAAAGGTTAGATGGCTTGAATGGACTGTGTTGACCGTTGACCACTCGTGGCTGAACCATGAATTATTCAAATTTGAGAGGTACATGACTCTGCACATTTGTCCCAAACACATGATGTTGCTATTCTTCAATATATATTTACAATGTTATAGATAAATGTCACTAGATATCTATCGTCAATGGATGATTCTAGCTTAATTTCAAGGTAACGTCGATGTCAAATTCAAGTCAACATGTTGGGAAATGATGTCCTCATTAATTCAGGATTTTCAATACCATCTTTAACCAGGCAATTAAGCTTGCACCTGTCTCTTTCATAAACGACTTAACATCGTGGTTTAACCAAACTTCCCAACATGATTTTTGTATGACCTTACTGGTGAATTCATGATGATCGGCATGAAATGTCCGGAATTTCTCGCAGGTTTTCTGGATTGTCCCAGAAACAGCTATGCCTACGTCGTAGAAGGGATCGGAACATCTGACTGGAAGAACTTCTTGGTTGGAAGAGTTGCGACGTCGGTTGAGATGCGATCCCTAAAGATGTAGACAGAGACACAGAAAGTATGAAGAAAATTTGTTTGTGTTATCCTCCCTGAAACTAACGTAGCCCCTGAAAATTGATGGAAGATGAAATTGGGATGGCCTATTCTCAGGGGCTATGTAGTTATTATCTTGAGTATCTAGGTAACTTGGTTTGTTGCCGAACCAGAAACGTCTCAATTCTGAATCCTGGTCAGCCAAAGTAGCTGGAAAAAACGTGAAAATCCCCGGTGGAACTTGGCACCATTTGACAGCAGTGCTTCCAAGACCAAAAAGTGTAGAGAGGGATGTCCGATGTCCTAGAAATGGAGGTCTTGATGGTCCAGTCATAGCCACAAACCCCTTGTGAAAGCATGGTCTCAAGGACCTCAACCGTTGTACAAACAAATGATGTGTGTTTGGTGATGATGCACCAGTACATGTGAAAAACAACAATGCAACGCCTTCAACAATAATAGTGTGTGTCGCCCAACGGACTAAGATGGGATGAATGCAATTTGTGAAAACTTTATCGATGTGAACTCATGATTCACAGCTAAGAAGACAACACATTTTCAGCGGAGGCCATTGTGGACACTGCAGTTTGGGTGCAGAGTATCGACAGCAAGATGTTGAAGAATGAGCAATCTCTCAGGACTGGAAGTTGTGGGATACAAATCTCTTGAAAGGAAGTAGCACCAATGAATTGATTGAATTGGAGCCCTGAAATGCATCCAATCTGTTTTTCGTTGGGCAAATGTTGTTTTTTAATAGATCGAAAGCTCACCTGACAACTAAAAATGGCAGGATCAGGGAATCCACAGCAAAAGATGCCCAACCAATTAAGGCTTAAGGCGAAATTTCCATGGCGGTTTTAACTCCAGTGTCTCAAGCCTGGGAGACTGGAGCGAAAATTTTTTTGAACAGCTCCAATTTTTTTAACCAATCCAATCCCAGTTCAACCAGTTCAGGATTGATCACACCTCACTTGTCCATGAGATTTGTCCACCAGCCCACAGTATCTTGATGAAACACTGATGAATATTTCGAGTCTATAGCATGAAAGTTCAACATGAAGAGAACCATCCAAGGGTGCCTTATAGATATTATGAAATTTCTTAATTTCTATGCACATCTTTTGGTCGACAGGAGTGAGCGGGATGCCATCGAAAAGAAGTTCAAGGAGGACCGAAGCGTCAAAAAGGTCTTGGACCTTGAGAGCATTTTTGTTTCAACAAGGAAGCCGCATTTACCTACAATGCAGATACATGATATTGTTGATGGTTCAGAAAATTCGGCTAACCAGTTAAGATGGAGAATCTACCACTTATTTACCGGGGTTTTTATACATTCCGGGTCCCAGGTGGTGCAGGATTTCTTCCATCAACAGTCTGATTCAGTATATTTACATGCACTGGTATTGAACAGATCTTTGATATGTGTGCCAAAATACCTCTCGCAACAGTGAATGACGTGACTCCTCTGGTGAAGTGACGGATCTCCGTGATGTCAATTGATGGATGCGCTGATGTCAAAAACCTTCCGTTTCAGGGCATCCCGAGATTTGATTTACCCTCCACAAAACCAACATATCCCACCTAGGGAAGAGGAACATTAAAAGGATATGAGTATCGGACAAAATTAGGTATGAACAAAGTAGTATTGAGCGGGTAGTGGGATTGCCATTGCTGCAAAACCGTTAGGGGCCCACCCTAATCTGAGATGTGAGGTAAAGATCGAATCATCATGATACTTTACCCATATGAATTCAGTCCATACTGACCACAATCCATCCCCACTGGACACCATCGGAGTGGTACCAAAATGCCGGAAGGACAGACAAGGCTTTGAAGATGAGATCACTGGATACCTCAACATGGTTAATAAGTTTGGATCTCATTTGCGCCACCAAGACATGGTGGGCAACAAATGTCATGGTCATTGTTGTTCTGGCTGTGGAGGGAGGCGTTTTGAATAAAGGTGAAGTGTAGCACCTCAAACTTTTGGATAGAAATGCGAGGGCGACAAATGGAATCTAGAAAGATACAGTACATTCAAGTGATTGCTATTGTTGTATACATATTATATTGGCTCGAAACTGAAAATAGTACTCGTTGATAGTAGTGATGGACATCTTACGCTAATGAACTACCTACTATCAACGATGTCACGGAAGGATGCGGTATCATCAGTAGGCATATTATGCTGGACTTTACATAGCGATGCTGTAAACACACTGGTAGCCACTGGTAGATGATCTTGAAGAAAATGGCGCACAGGAATCACACATGCAATTACCTTGTCAATGCCGGTTTCCAAAAACACCACCACAACCACAGCCACAACATCAGCAACAACAACAACAACAACAAGAAGAAGAGCAAAAACAAGAACGACAACAACAACAATAACAACAACATCATCAACAACAACAACAACGATGGCAACAATGAGAACAATAATACCAACAGCATCAGCAACAGGAACAATAAGAAATACCACGACAAGCTCAACAACATGAAAATCACACACAGGCACACACATACATTTTCACAGATATTCAAACCTTGTTTGTGTTGGTATTTCCAAGGTTCAAAGAAGCAGGAGACCTCAAGAAGATGGATGATAACTTGGAACACATCCTTGCGCTTAAGGACAGGTCTCTCTCTCTCTCTCGGTGACTAGGGCGATATTTATCACAACAGGCTGATCTCATCCTTTATTCCTAGTTATAGAAGCGAAGGCTTTCTTAAAGCATTTCCATGGTCCAAGGGAAACTGTTACTCTAAAAAAGCTGCTCATTGTAGGACTCTGTGCATGAGAGGGGTACAAATCACACAATGAAGATCTATCGTCAAGAGCTACCCTCCAGGGAACTAACATATCCCCCCAAAAATGGCATTTTGAAGATGATTTTCCTTTTCCCAAGGTGGGATATGTTAATCCCCTGGAGGGTATATATCACTTTCCTCAAATCGTTCGTTGAGTTTACATTTGAATCGATCTGCAACAAGTTCAATTTTCTGAAATCCGTACAGATTGTTGTTGTAGCTCGAACAAGTCCAGCAAAATGACAACTGATGTTCATGTTTGAGAATGTTTTTTTGACGCCCAGGAGCACTTGGAACATGCTCGCTACAAAGCAGAGAAGGTTCGAGAGAAGGAGGTGCTCCATCGGAAGCACATCACTCCCCCCAAGTCGATATGGAAAATGTCGACGAACTCTGTGGCATGACGTGAGTTGCAAGGAAAACATCTGCAAGAAAACACTTTCAATAGGTGTTTGAAGATATACAAACGATATCCAAAGACATACTTTGGCATGATTGAGTAGAGTAGTTTTGCTCTAGTACGACAATGTTCCTTCAAAGATTTCGAGTCTCAAAAGTCCAAGTTGTTTTTTTTTTTCAATTTTATTCACCTTAGATTCACAGGTGTCTAACCCCCTTTAAAAGGGGATCATGGAACACCCACACCTAGCAACCTCACTGGACGTGTTTCAGGTGTTGTTGGGCTGGGATCCTTCGGATTTCGAGAAGCTCAGCGAGGCACCTGGGACCTGGGAGGATCAAAGGTATATCAACCCGGATTTTCCTGAATTTTTCGGGGTCCCAGCCTCGGGGACCCAGGGCCCACCATGGATGCTGTGGACCCCTGGAAGGCGATTGAGCGCTTGCAGCCCTATGACGACTTGTGGGAATTGGTCTATCGATGGACCAGTGAGGCCGATGTCCAGCTATAGTGAGTCAGGGAACACCGAAGGGTTGGGTGTTTTTGTTCTAAGATACGGATAGATATTTCTATGTAGAAGATTCTACTAACCCACCTGTAGAGATGAATTTTTTAGCTGCCGCATGATTCGCCTCAATTCAAGCACAGATTTATGCCTTTCTGTTTGTTCGGTAGATAGAGATGATTCTTCACCTCAAAATCCTACCATTTTCGCCATTTTGGTCTGGAAGCTTTTGCCACGCGGCCTGGAAGTTCTTTGAGTATTTCAACAAAGGTAGGAAAATCCATTGTCAATTCAAGGTTCATCTTTTATCAAGAAATTTACCAACAATCAATCAATATAGATAACAACTGGGTCAATTCACCAACAATGAAGCAAAATTGATACCAAATTTACCAACAATTCACCAACAATCAGCTATCATTTAAGATAGGATCAACCAACAATCAGCAAGTTGACAGTAATATCAACAATTAGCCAACAACTGACCAAATCAACTAACCAATTAGCCAACCAATTTAGGTCAATTTCTGCCATCAACAGATCCGAAAGTTTTTCGGAGGAGAAGAAGTGGATGCGAGGACCACTTTTTCAGCTGGAGCCAGAGGTGAACGCGACCCCGGGAAGTTTCCGAGTATTAATTAAACAACTAAGGAAAACAGCATATTTCTCAAATGGGTTGGTTCAACTGCCAACTAGAAAAGGTAAGGAAGGTTGAAGAAAGATCGATTTAGGGTATAAAGTCCTAGTCTTTGGGAAGTGTTTTTTTTGCATATATTAGTTAAGACCTGGGTAGGCCTCTTTAAATGGTTGTTCTGTGGATTTGGTAGGACTCTTCCTAAAATTCCCAGGACTATTCCTAAAATTCCCAGGACTATTCCTAAAATTCTTAGGACTATTCCTAAAATTCACTGGATTTGCAAGGGTTTTCTGGGAATTTTAGGAACAGTCCAGAGAAGCAACTGCTCGGGCCCTCAGCAACTGCATCGGCTCAATCCCGCAAATTCCACACCAGCTGTCTGAAGGTGCCTTTGGGAATGGCAGGAGGGTTTCTCCTTTTATGAATAGATGTAATTGTAATAGATGATTGCATTTCAACTTCTCAGCAGGGGGTCCAAAATGAATCTGGGCAATGATTTTTGAGTTTCTTATGATATTGTGTCTCCAAGACTCATTGGTTTGTCACTTTGTTTTGAAGAGCATTGGCATTGGCATTGCCACATTGCATGCTGTTGTTCAGGCTTCTCTTGATGGCGCCTTTTTGAAGATCTTTTTGAAGATCACTGTCCGGAATCTCATTCCCGTGTAAGAAATGGTGAAAAGGCAGCCAGTGTGGCTGAGTAAGTCTGGGTGTGGGAATTTTGGGAACCTTGGAATTTATGTCACTTGGGAATCTTGGGAACCTTTTGCATCAAGGAATCAAAGGTGTCTTACTTTATTAATTTGGGGAGGGGTCACCTCCTGAAAGCATTTTTCCACATAATTTGAGAATTGGACCACTGCCAGGCAGAGTACTCATCACATCTCATCACCCAAAATATTTTGAATGCAATGAATTATTTTCTTTGCTCATGTTTGGTGCTTTCATGTGCTTTCTTTTCTTGGTTTTCCATGGTTTTCCCTTAATAGTACCCAAATAAGCACTGACAGGGATACACAAGAATCTATTAGAATTTGTATTTTGAGGTGATACCCTGTCAAAGCACTACTTTGATATGGACCACCTTTATATTGATTGGCTAGTGGTTGATTGTTCTTTTGCCATCTCACACCATCTCTAGCCCATTGATGTCCATTGGCTTTACAGGTGGTGAGGATGCTGTGCATGCAGCTTCCAAAGAGGAAAGTGCAGAAGGCCCAGATGGTCAGTGTGAATTTGTGTTTTTTGGGCTTTATGAAATGGCTACATGTGATGTAAGCTCCATTGGTGGTTTAGAAAGATGCCCTGCTATTCCTTTTATAAAGCCTGGTCAGCCTGCACTGGTACATGTTGGATCATGTTGGCACTTGATTCATCTTGAGTCTTCATGATTCTCCTGAACATTGATGGCTTTGTTTACTCATGTTTACTCCCTTTATGCCTCTATCAATCTATCTATCTACTCCCTCTATCTACTTGGATTTAGTTTTGTGTAAAGGGACCCACAATCTGCATGTTCCACATTTTGAAAAACTTTGAGTATCTTTGAGCGGGTGGCCCAACGCCCTGCCATGTTTTACATTGTTACATCGTTATGAGTCATGAGATGTCATGATGTCATTGTGAAACTGATGTTTTTTGTTTGCATTTTGTTTTTTGAGTGCTTTTACAAAAGAATTATTCTGAGCACTAAGGGGCAAGCAATTTATAATATCTAATTTCTGATGATTATATAATTATATATAATATATTTTATTAATAGAGTCATACAGCAATATTATATTATATAATTTTATATTATATTATATTATATTGTATTATATTATATTATAT